>LOEQ01006058.1:60877-79945 GCA_001685075.1 Bramus lutescens
GAGCTATAGGGAAACAGAGCTAGGCAGGGAAAACTAATCTGAATGCTGGGAGAAATGAGGAAGAGTCAGAGAGAAACCATGGAGCCACAACTGGAGACAGATGTGCTGAAAATTTGCTGGTAGGCCATGTCCTCATGATGATGCACTGATTAATGGAGATGGGTGAAATTAAGATGTAAGAGTTAACAAATAAGAAACTATAGCTAATGGGCTAAGCAATGATTTCATTAATATAGTTTCTGTGTGATTATTTCAGGGCAAAGTGGCTGGGATTCAACAAGCAGCCCCTGCCCCCAGCAGGATACATACATATATACATACACACATATATATGTAGGTAATTAGAATAAAATGAGTATATATGTATGTATGTGTACCAACAAGATATGTAACAGCAGCCAAAGAAAAAACAGCTTTAAACTCGAGGAGGGTGGATAACATAGAAAGATTTGAGATGGGGAAGGGTATTATATAGGGGAAGGGTATTATATTGGGGAAGGCTTGGAAGAAGAAAAGGGACAAGGGAATGTGATATTTCAATTAAAAACATATTTTTAAATGTTCAAGAACCACATAGAATCAAGAAGCCAATAATGCATAATAGGCCCAGGAAACATAACATTTGCCAGGGTCAGGAAGCTCAGAAACTTACAGGATCCCTAAGCACCCTAAATAAGATTATAGATGCTGCATAAGCTATTCCCAGATGAGAGGGAATTTTTTCAGCAGGTTGGACAGGAAGCTCCGGGAAATCAGCTTTTCTGATTTATTACGATGGACATTAAGGTAATGAAGATTCCTTTAGACACACTCTAGGGGTCTTGAAAGGGTGCAGTTTTAGGGGATTTGAAATAATAACGTCTAGGGGTCTTGAAATGGCATAGCCTAGGGGGTGTCTTGTAATGATACAGCCTAAATGTCTTGAAATGGCACAGTCTAGGGGCATCTTGAAATAGCAGAGTTTAGGGAGTCTTGAAACGGCGCAATCAAGGGGGTCTTGAAATAACAGAGTCTAGAAATTCAGCTTTTCTTATTACTATGGACTTTAATGTCATCAGATTCCTTTAGATAAAGTTTAGGGGTCTTGAAATGATACAGGCTAGGGGATCTGTGTGGTGTGGGATGTCCGCATCCAGCCTTGAACCCCTTGAACAGGTCTACCAGCAAGGGGCCTGTTGGTAGGAGATAAAAGTTGCCAGCAAATGGGAGGAAGGGAAAGGAGCAGAGAAAAATGTACAGCTAAATTAAAAAAAAATTGCCAGTATTTTGTCTCATCAGAAGTTTGAGGAAGAAGCTGATTATCTTGGAGATTTGCCACCTTGACTATTTAACCATGGTGCCCCTCCTTATCTGTGTGCATACCAGAAAGTCTGTCCAACCCCTAGTATCTCTTTATCTCTCATATATATATACATACATACATACATACATACATACATACATACATACACACATAGATACATACATATATTTTCAGAAATTTTTGAATTCTTTCTTTCTAAAATTTTCTCCATGTTGGCAATGTTATCTGAAAGTGTGGAATGATTCTCAGGAAGATGCTTGTTCAAACTGTATTTAAAGGAAGAATTCATCTATTAGAAAACCAGAAGAACTTGGGAAAAGATTATTTCTAAGAATTTTTTGCTGAGATTAAAAATAGTCATACTAACTCCAAATGTTCTGTGAATGAAAAGAAGAAATGGAAATACGCCTACATATCAAAGAAGTCCTGTCAGCTACAGTTGATAGAAGTGGTGAGAAAAAAGTAGTAATATTTTAATGAGGAATAATCTGATAAAGAAAGGGAAATAAAAATGAAAGTTTGCACTGAATAAATTTAAGGTGTGAAAATGTATAGCAATCATGAATAAACTTGTTAAATTTTCAGGGGAAAAATATGGAAAGATTGGAAGAACTTGAGTGACCAAATTATTGGAATAAAGGATCACACAATTGTTGTGTATTCTTTTCTTGTGGATCTGTGAACAGCCAGTATTAAACACAGACAGGACAAGAACAGTAGAACAAAAGAATTCGTTCTAGCTTGATGACCTAATCAGATCCACAGGAACTAGTGGAAATGGTTATTTGTAGGAGCCTGAGTGACTTTATCAAGCTATTTTTGTCAGTCTCTTCTCCAGGACTGGGATGACTCAGAACCAGATATCCCTGGAGCTCCCTGTATGCAGCCTGCTCTATAAAAGAACCCTCTTCTCTCTAGTTCTTGTTTACTACCAGTGGGAGACGAGGATAGGTCTTATGTATTCTGTCACCTTCTGAGCTGCCAGTGCCTTGCAAGAGTCCTGATCTTGTTGGGTCTCTTCATTCCCTGCATCTGTTTCTTAAGTGTCTATCCGCTGGCTCAGGAAAAAAATAAAAAAATAAAAAAAAAAAGAACAACAAAAAAACTTCAATTGGATAGAAAAAATTATAAAATAGTGTCAGTCTGGATATGTGTGTGTATTATAAATGTGTGTGCATGTGTGTTTGTGTGTATGACTCCAGTGTGAGGTAGTTCCACTCAACTTGCCACACGATGCTCAAATTGCAAGACAAAGTCTAAAGTGACCTGCTGGTTAGGAAAAATTTCAATTAAGAAACACAACATAGTGGCACTCTTTTCATTCTGTACTTTATTTCTAAGTTTGCATATTATACAATGAGTTCTAATCGAGCTGGATAAGCACAAATTAAAAATCATTAGTAAAAGAATGAGAGGAATAGGATTATAGTTAAAACTCTGAATTCTAGAGCAAAGGTTGATATTTCAATTATCTAGCCAGAATTCTGCCAAGTAGATGCCTTGGGACCATCAGGAAGATAATTAATTTATTCATGTGTGCAAAATATAGGATAATAATACTAAAACATAAAAATGCACAAAATTATCTTATCTTTCTTATATTGGATTCTAATTATTTCATAAAATATTTTTCCAGGAATTTGCAAAATTTGAATGTATTTTACATAAAAATTTCCAGAAAAATATATAGCTTATATTCTAAAATTTACAATTAATATGGTACTATTTTCCGAATATCTATCTAAATTAAAGAAACATATGCCTCATATAATTTCAATGTATAGTAATGTTAACTAATCCTTGTGTAATTAATCACTGTTTATTAACATGTTACACAAAGGTTGCCTAACTACATTTATAAAACTGTCATTTATTACTATAAATATTTAGTCAAAACAACTGGCATATTATTTATGCCATTCAACTATCTAAAGCGTAGCTACAATACTACAGATCAATCAGTCTATAGAATAGTTTTGTAATGTCTTTAACCTAATAATATTTTAGAATATATTTATGGAGACAAATATGATCATTAATAAAAAACTCATTTGTGAAGTTAGTTTTATTTATTTTCCCAAATTTTAAATAAATAAATAGTAAAGAAAGTAAATAGGAAATAACCCATAAATGCTACATTAACTTCAATTTACATAAACCTAGTATTCAGTTTTCCAGCAAGATATCTCTTAGGCATATTTTCTTCCAGATCAGTGTCATACTTTGTTGGCCTACAAGAGAGTTCCCCAATAGCCTGGAATGGATTAGAGCAAAAGTTTGATTTATCTGGGGATAAACTCACAAAAATAGTAGTGATTCACAGTCCTTTGCATGCACTCGGAACTGGAACCGAATCCAGCAGCCAAGAGCCCACACTTTCTTTTCATCTGCATTTATAATACATTGGACCATGACCAAAAATGGGCTGGCATCTTAAAGGCTATTGGCTGAAGGAATTTCCACAGCAGTACTTGATCTGCTTTTTGTCTTTTTGTCTGTGGATTTTTTTTCTTGTTCTTTCTTTAGTTTTTTTTTTTCTTCCTTCAAGATAAGGTTTCTCTGTGTACCTAAGATGGTCCTAGAACTAGCTCTGCAGGCCTTGCTGGCCTCATGCGCATATAGATCTGTCATTCTCTGCCTCTGGAGTGCTGGGAATAAAGGCACACCACCACTTCCCAGCTTACTTTTTGTCTTAATGTTACCAAATTAAGATTGAATATTAAACCCCCAAGTCTACTTAATCATAATCCACCAATATTCCAGTATGTTTTCTGATGTATATTCATTTTAAAGAGATAAAACTAATGTATAAATTAAATTGCCCCTTTACAAATAAGGATTTTTCAAATAAAACTAAAACACACTAACTATAAGGTTAACAATAAATATAATATCCCTTTCCCCCTCCTCCCTGCCTGTACCTCTCATCACTCACGGGGATTTAATTACTTAGAACGCTGTTATTAAGCAAATTACATCATAGTACTGATGGAAAGAGGAAATTGGATAAAATATACAAATGGAACAAATCTGTTTGCACTTGAAATTGTATTCTTAATGTTCAAACATCAAACAATGCTTTTAAAAAAACTTTAGTGCAAGTAGAGGTTATTTCACAAATGCATTTTGACTGAAGCAAATTATTAGGCTCTTCACAGGCTCACGAATATAAAAATGGCCTTACAATCACCATGTGATAAGGGCTTCTCTCTGAGAGTAGAGACGTGAGTATGCAGCTCATTACAAGTCTTCAGGGCTTCTTCCCTCCCAGCAGGATGATATTCTGCTGAATTCCTAAGTATAAAAAGCTTTTCTAAACATTTGTCACTGGTTAATAAATTATGCTGGTTAATATAACATCTCATAAAATATTTATTTCAAACACCAGGACACTTGGTTGCAGCTATGACTTCAGCTTTAAAAAAATCGGTGGGTCAGTAGCTTGATGTGTTCCCTTTAATCAAAAGGCATAATGAATTGAGTCACACAGGGGGACTTGGGTAGAATACCTGCAGTGAAGGAGTATCGTAACTCATCTAGCCCTCATTGCTGTTAGCTTAATTATCATATAATCTAAAAGTTAATAATAAATACAGGCTTAAATGAGATCAAACTAAAGTATGAGCAATTATGACAAGAACCTAATAGAAGGCACAGAGTTTTATCAATTCATTTCAATTAAATTTGACTTTCTGTTAGGATCTTAAATGGAACTAGATTAAACCTCTAACAAAAGAAAATTGAAATTTTGAGGAAGTTCATAATAAGAAAAGAATGGAACATATCCCTTTCTAGCTTGCTACAATGTAGTACCTTCAAATATAGTTTGAGTTGTGGGCCATAAAGTGTTACAGTGATACACAGCAGAGAAGTAGTGAGATTTAGTACCTTATTAACACAGAAGGGGAATGCCCTATTTTACTAGCTATAAATTTCACTATAATGGAAAGCTTTGTTTGATTTTACAGAAAAATCTATAGGTAATATTTTAAAAAATGCATGAACATTCTTGGATGTTTTAGTCTAAACTTTCTTTTGGATGTTAGATTCAGAAGGCAGTTTCTATATAGACTTCAGTGGATAAATATTACAGATGGATTAGTGTTTTCCTTTCAAATTAGGGCTGCTTCTATTTTGCTGGTTAAACCTGAACATAGGAAGAATTTCTAAGAATTGCAGAAGCATTGTGCTTGACATTTTTTTAAAGGAAATATTTTGAGTGTAATGTGACCGTCTGAAAAGATGAAAGCAGATAGTTTTGTTGGTTCTTTGTGTTCTTTTGAAAAGTGGATTAATCTAGGTGGTATCTATTATCTGATTAATATCATTACTACATCTTTACATTTTGTAGGCACAAGTAGGAATTTATTGTGTGAGGTTTTATGTGTTCATGTGTGTCTAGCTATTGGTTTGCACACATGGAGATCAGAGGTCAAAACCAGAAGTCTATCTCAATAGCACTCTGTTGCATCAATGGATTTGTCCACTCATACATTTATTTTGTGATTCATTTTTGTAGGGTTCTTTACTAAACAAGAAGCTCACTGACATACTTGGGTAAAGCTTCCCAAGTAGAGTCAACGAAGTCTGATGCAACAATTTGAGGTCAGACCAAGGCTCTCCATCCCACATACTGAGCCTCAAGGTATTCCTCCAAAAAGAATGGGCTCCACAATGCCAATTCAAATACTTCCAATATCCAGGAAGATAACTATATGTTTGGGTTCACCTTCTTATTTAGCTTCTCCAGGATCACGAGCTATAGGCTCAATGTCCTTTGTTTATGAATCCACTTATGATTGAGTACATACCATATTCCTCTTTTTGGGTCTGGGTTATCTCACTCAGTAAAGTGTTTTCTATTTCCATCCATTGCATGCAAAATTCAACCACTATCTTTTCTTATAATATGACTTCTCATCAGTTGCCTATTCATCTTATTCTCTGAAGGGAATTGAAGCCTGGACTCCATATTGATTTCAAGGCCAGCCTATGTTACATATCAAAGTAATTCTGTCCTGAAACAAACAACCATACAAACAACAACAAAAGGTCACTTTCAAAATAAAAAAATAAAGTTTCAGAAATATTTAAAGTGTTTTTATTTTATTATTTTATTTAAGCAATTTTGTCTGAGCAAGCATCAAAAGCCACTCCTCCTAAATACATGCCAGTTTTACTGCCAATGGCATTTCATCACAGTTGCTTATATCCCTCAAGGTGTAGTCTGAGCTTTGGGGGGTTGAAACTGGGAAATGTTTGATAAGCAGCAAAGTTGCCTTAGGTATGCTAGATGGATAGATGGACTAAAAAGTGATGCATACTGCTAATCCTCTGAGCAAAATAGTTATCATATTCTAAATGTTATTATACTTATAAGCACAATTCAGTGTTCATAAAATTTTCTAATTTACTCCAGGATCTCATTTCATGATAAAATGCAATCTTGTTGTATATATACCAGACAGTATGATTTTCTGTTTCATAAAGATAACACTTGCACTCAGGGGCAACTTTACTTCTTTTTGCTGCTTTAAGGACAGGGAACAGTAGCAACTGTACAGGAAAGACTTTTTGACCTAACATGTGAATCCATTAAATGAAGCTGCTTTACACCTGCAGGGGATATATTGCAGGTGAAAGTAGATGGGTGTGTTCACAGTCAGTATTTTAATAAAATAAACACTGACACCTGTGCAAGCATATGCTATTGGTTTATAGAGCTTTCACTTGTTAGATTGATTGAACAACACTTGGGTTGTAGAACATTCAGTAGTAGGAAAAGATGCAATAAAAATGGGTTGCAAATAGTAGAATCAAACACATTTTGTCACTATTTAGGGAAAATGTATACATCATGATTTCACATAAACATAAAGAATAGAAATAGGTTTGTGTTGAAAATTTCGATGGCTGGATATATGACCATGATTGATGTAATAACTTGGGAATGTTGGAAGGACAGTCACTGCAGGTTTACACAATATCTGGAGTATACCACATAAAATTGCAAATAGTTGTTTATCAAAGACATATTTATTTCATGAGTACAGAGGGAGAATGTTTGACAGAGATTAGGGTAGATATTGTGCATTGAAGCTATTCTACAAGATCCCTTCTGTATGAGTCTGAATGCAAATCAGGTCACATAAACATTTACTAGAGCACTAAATATTCTCAAATTTTTCACTTGGCTTTTCTCTGGAGACTTCTAAAATGGAAATACTTTCTAAATATTGTTGGCGTGAAAATAGGCTTCTTGGGTATTATTTGAAGAAGTGTAAATTGCCTTAGTGTCTTATAAAAAAATTCAGTTACTAAGTAAAACATTTAAATGTTTTAAAACATATCAATAGCTAGGCATAGTGGTACATTCTTGTATACCCGATGCTTAGGTGACCTAGAAGATGAGGAGTTCTAGGCCATTCTCCAATGCATAATCATTTGAAAGGAAACCTGAGCTATGTAGGAGTCTACGACAAAGAAAGGCATCAAGAGATATCTCAGCATGCTAAATGCTTACCATGCAAGCAAGAGTTGGAATTTAGAACCCCAGCACCTCCATGAAAGTCAACTGAGAAGGAAAATTCTCTTATATTTCCAGCATAACTGAGGCAGAGACAGATCCCTTGAAAAAGCAGGCCAACCAGACTATCTTAATGTAGTGACAAGGCAAGCAGGCCTGCTTTTCGTCCCGCCAGGCTCCCGCATGGCTAGCTTATATCCTGAAATAACAATATATAAATTGTATTTATTTAAACATTGCCTGGCTCATTAGTTTTAACCTATTATTGGCTAATTCTTATATCTTGATTAACCCATTTCTAATAGTATGTATGCCATCATGAGGTCGTGGCTTACCGGCATGATTCTAACCCATGTCCATCTTGGGCCGGAGCTTTATATGTCTGTCTGACTTTGCTTTATTTTTCCCAGAATCCTGTTTTGTCTATTCCACCCACCTAAGGGCTGGCCTATCAAAAGGCCAAGGCAATTTCTTTATTAACCAATGAAAGTAACAGATAGATAAATGACCCTCCTACATTATTCAGCAATGAACCTAATATATAAGGTAGAACATGATAAAGAAAGATACATGATGTCATCTTCAGGCAAATTTACAAATGTTCACTCATACATATGTGAACATGAACACATACAAGTGTACACTTCCTGCCTATAAATATATTCTCCAAATGTTCTAAATTTAAACTAAAAAGGCAACAAAATGCAGCAACCACACCATGAGATAACAATTTTATGAGTAATAATAAAGACTTGCATATACACAGAAAATTACAAAATACTAAATATTTATGTGACTATATTTTGTATTATACTTCTAGACTATGGAATCATTAATTAAGTAAATCCTTTTGGTTGGAAACAGTTATAGCCAAATATACCATATCAGCATATATATGGCTTGAAACAATAATAATACCCTGAAATTCACCCATATTCAGACTAATGGAAGCCTGAAGATCAGTACAATGAAATAATATACAATACCACGAATGAATATTCCTTCATTCAATCACTGAAGAAACTATAGTAGGAATCCAAATGAATGACCATGGTTGATGTTGTACAGATCTTAGTATACCTTACATAAAAAATTTCTAATCTAAATTCATTTTTAAAATTAAAACAAAAAAAGTGATTCAAATCTATTTCACAAGTTTTAGAATAATGCTTAACACAGTGCTGCCAATTATGACTACATTAGTAAAAAGTTGATCAGGACTATAGACATGCAGGTAGAAGAAGCCATTTTTGTTTCGGTCTCTTCAGTATGATTTGTTACAGCAGATGGCTAAGTGTAAAAAGAAAAGACTTCCTGTAGACAGTGAGATGATGTATCCAACTCAACACTTTAATAAATGCAATTCAATGTATATGTGTTTCAGAATATGAAAATCAGGGAATTATGAAAGGATACAGTTACTAACTTTCTGTATACAAATGAATATTGCAAAATACAGCCAAGATTATTTTGTGCTATGTGTCTGATTATGGGTTGTCTCCATCAAAACTCATTCAGAGGCTTAAATGCTTTATTTAGTAGTGTGGGAGAGAGGATCTTTTGAGATTTTTTGGATGTGAGGATTGGATGTTCTTAATTGGATTTAAATGATTTTTGTTTGAATGATTGATTGCTCAAACAGATTACCTATATTGACAGTTTGGTTTTCCTTTATCTTTTCCTGACACCCTGTTTTTCTCCTCTATTTTTCTGACACCCATGGGGCAGACAATGGCTCTATCCTGAAGTTAAGAGTGTATGGTTCTTTGCTATTGGACATATAACCCCTAGCCATTAAATTAAATCTTTTTTGGTTTGTATATTTTTGATCTCTGGTATTCTGTCATAAAATCAGGATACAGATTAGTAGATAAAGATATAATGTTACCATGATATTCACTACTCTACAAATAAGAACATTTAATTCCATTTTGAATTATTTGCATGATGCTTTCATTTAGCAGACTATTTCAGTGATTACTTCTATGCTATGCTAGCATTGACAAATGTTCAATTTCAGAGATAATGTCTATATTCTTGTTTGTTTTTGTTTGTTTCTAATAATTATCTTGGCTCTTGTAGTAAGCATCACACAAAAGAATGTAGCTATACCACTGTAGCCCCACATATACTGGTTGTTTTGTCTACATTTAATATAGCATGATCCTTTTTAAATGGTCTTAGTAGATGTTTGCTCACAATATGTGCTTCTTTATATTTCCCAATTATTCTCCCTAATCAGTATAAATTGTTTTCATTTCTCTCTGTCTATAGTTCAGTGCTCTGTTTCATTTCTTAAATCACTTCTTAAATCACTCATTACAACTTCCTATATTCTCACTATGCATATAGTTTTTCAATCATTTAGATGTTTTGTTTACTTTTGATCTGTGTCTTAGTTTCTATTCCATTTCTGGGAAGAGACATAATGGCTAAGGTAACTTATGGAAGGAAGCATTTAACTGACTCACTTAAATTTTCAAGGGCTGGCCCATCATCTGCATTGCATGAAGCTTGACAATAGACCAGCAGACAGCTTTGGCTCCTGAACATTTACCTAAAGCTCACGCCTGATCTCTAGGCAGGAGGCCGAAAGACAAAGAGAGATTGGGTCTGGAGTAGGCATTTGAAACTTCATATCCTCCCACCAGTGATGTATATCTCTAACATGGCCACAATCACCTAATCCTTCCAAATAAGAGTTCTACCAACTAAGAACTATGTATTCAAATGTATGTGCCTATGGGGGACATTCTCAGTCAGTCCTTAGAATCTGATTACCCCATTTGTATATGAATATCTTTTTCTTTGTTTTTATTTATTTTTCTCTCATACATTACATTATCCAAACCATAACTTTCCCTCCCTCCATTCCCCCCTGCATTCACCTCCACCACCACTCTCCTCCAGATCAGCTCCTCCTTCATTTTCCTTCAGAAAAAAAAAAGGTTTCCAGGGATATCAACTGAACACAGCCTAGTAAGCAAGATGCAATAGTCTAGGCATGTAAACCTCATCTTAAGGATGGATGAGGCAACCCTGCAGGAAGAAAAGGATCCTAGAAACAGGCAAGAATCAGAGACAATCTTTTTCCCATTATTATGAGTATCACAAGAACATAAAGCTAAACAACTATAACACACACATATATGTATGTATGTATGTATGTATGTATGTATGCATGTATGTATGTATGTATGCAGAAGACCTAGTTCAGATGAATACAGGCTTCATGACTTTTGCTACAGTATCTATGAAGCACTATGAGCAGCTTAGTTGATTCTTTGTTCACCTGGTGTCCTTGAGCCCTCTGACTCCTACAATCTTTTTTCCCCTCTTCTGCAGGGTTCACTGAGCACAAGCTGATGTTTGGATGTGGGTCTCTGCCTTTGCTCTTACCAGTTTTTGAAGGAAGCCTCTTTTATGACAAGTGGACTAGGCACCAATGGATGAGTATAAAAGAAAATCATTAGGAATTATTTCCTTGATTTTTTTGCCGGTCCTGTTTAGATCTATCCTAGGTCACTGTGTGGGCCATCCTCTAGTTTCTGGCTCCCTCTCCTGGCTTGGGCCTCAAGTTGGACAGGTCATTAGTTAGTCACTTCCGTGAGTTTTGTGCCACTTTATCCCCAATATATCTTGCAGTCAGATAAAATTGTTGATTGAAAGTTTGGCAGCTGGGATGATGTCCCAGTCCCACCACAGGAAGCCTTGCCTGGTTACAAGTCATTGCCAATTTAGGGTTCACATTCCCCTTCACTGGGATTCTCTTTTGGGGTCACTGTAGTAGATTAGAAGGTTTCTAATGTACTAAGTTAACACATCGCCCACAAAGGAGCCCCTATTCCACTCCTTTCACCCAGTAGTCTCTCCTCCATCTACCCCTACATGATCCCTGTCTTCCAATTCCCACTGGCAATCAGTCATTCTTTTCTATTTCACTTTCTCAGAGATATCAGTACAATTCCTCACTTGAACCCTCCTTAGCCTCTCTGTGTCATGCTTTTTTGTATGATTATCCCTTACTTAAAAACTAATAGTCACTTATAAATGAATATATACCATGTTTGTCTTGCTGGGTCTGGGTTGCCTCATTCCAGATGTTGATTTTATAGTTCTATCCCTTTACCTTCAAAATTCAGATGTCATTTTTTAAACAGCTAAGTAATTCTCCATTGTGTAAATGTGCCACATTTTCTTTGTCAATTCTTCTGTTGAGGGACATCTAGGATGTTTCCAGTTTCTAGCTATTTTGAATAAAGCTGCAATGAACGTGGTTGAGCAAGTGTCCTTGTAGTAGGATGAAGCATTCTTTGCTTGTATGCCCAAGAGTGCAATGCTGGATGTCAGTGGCCCTTCAGTCTGCCCCAGCCACGCAACTGTCAAGGACATTCTGAGGGACTAGTTTGGACCAAAGCTCTGTCTTCCCTGTTTGACTGGAGGTGGTGAGCTCCCATCAGCTCACGTAGACTATTTCAGTGGGTATATCCATCATGTTCTTGACCTCTTTGCACATATTCTCACACTTCCCAATCTTTTACTGGACTTTGAGAGCTCAGTCCAGTTCTCTGATAATTGTCTCTACCTATCTTTCCATTAGATGCTAGATGAAGGTTCTAGGGTAATATTTAAGATATTCGTCAGTCTGACTATAGGGCAAGGCCAGTTCAGGCACCCTCTCCACTATTGCATAGGGTCTTAGCTGGGGTCATCCTTGTGGATTCCTGAGAATTTCTTTTGAGTCAAGTTTCTTGCTAGTCCCATAATGGCTCCCTCAATCAAGAGATTTTTTTCCCTTACTTTCTTTTCTGTCTTTCCTCCGTCTCAACTATCCCATTCTCTGTAGTTCTCCTTCTCCCTCCCCTTCTTGTCTCCTCTTCCTCTTCCACCCTTCCTTCTTGCCCCACCCCCATTCTCTCAATTTTGTCAGGCAATCTTGTCTAATTAACTTTCCAGGTGGATCTACATATGTTTCTCTAAGGATTCACCTTGTTACTTAGCTTCTCTAGGATCATGAATATAGGCTCAATATCCTTTGTTTATTAGCCTGTATCCACTTATGTGTGAGTACATACCATGTTCACTTCTTTGGGGGTCTGTGTTACCTCACTCAGGATGATGTTTTCTAGTTCCATCCATTTGCATGCAGATTTCAAGATGTCCTTTTTTTTTTCCCCCCACTGAGTAGTACTCTAATGTGCAAATGTGTCACATTTCTTTAATCCATTCTTTGGTCGAGGGGCATTTAGGTTGCTTCCAGGTTCCGTCTTCTAGAAATCAAGGAAAATAAAGGCACAATGTAACCAAACTTATGGGACACTATGAAAGCAGTGTTAAGAGGAAAGTTCACAGCACTAAGTGCCAACGTAAAGAAAGTGGAAAAAGATCACAGTAGTGACTTAACAACACACCTTAAAGTTCTAGAACAAAAGAAGCAGACTCACCGAGGAGGAGTGGAAGACAGGAAATAAGAAAATTGAAGATTGAAATCAATAAAATAGAAACAAAGAAAAAGGATACAAAGAATCAATGAAACAAAGAGTTGGTTCTTTGAGAAAATCAACAAGATAGACAAACCCTTATCCAAGCTAATTAAAAGGCAGAGAGAGAACATCCAAATTAACAAAATCAGAAATAAAAAGGGGGACATAACAACAGACAAGAAGGAAAACCAGAGAATCATTATGTCATACTAAAAAATCCTGCAAGCAACAAAATTGGGAAATGTAAAAAAATGGACAATTTTCTGGATAGATAGCATACCATATACCAAAATTAAATCAAGACTAGGTGAAGAAGTTAAATAGACCTACAACTACAAGGAAATAGAAATAGTACTCAAAAGTCTACCAACCAAAAAAGGCCAAGGGCCAGATAGTTTTAGTGCAGAATTCTATCAAAATTTTGAAGAGCTAATACCTATACTCCTCAATATGTTCCACATAATAAAAACAGAAGGAATATTACCAAACTCTTTTAATGAAGCTTCAGTTACACTGATACTGAAACCACACAAAAATTCAACCGAGAGAATCATAGATCAATCTCATAAATGACATAGATGTAAAAATATTCAATAAAATACTGGCAAACCGAATCCCAGAACACATCAAAAAAAAAATTCACCATGATCAAGTCGGCTTCATTCCAGAGATGCAAGGAATGGTTCAACATATGAAAGTCTATCAGTGTAACCCACCATATATATAAATTGAAAGAAAAAAACATATGGTCATTTCATTAGATGCTGAAAAAGCTTTTGACAAGTATCCAACAACCCTTCATGATAAAGGTCTTGGAGAGATCAAAGATACAAGGAACATATATAAACATAATAAAAGCAAGATGAAATTCTAAATATAACACCAGTAGAACAGATACTGAGAGCAACAATAAATAAATGTGACCTTGTGAAACTGAGAAGCTTCTGTAAAGCAATGGTCACAATCAATAATACAAACGACAACCTACTGAATGGGAAAATGTCTTCACCAACCCACATCAAAAGACTAATCTCCAATATATATAAAGAGCTCTCTAATTTTTTTTTATTTAGGCACATAGTGCTATGAATGTTCTTCTTAATACTTGTTTTGTTGTGCCCTATAGGTTTACATATGTTGTGCATTCATTTTCATTGAATTCTAGTAAATCTTCAATTTTTTTCTTTATACCTTGACCCAGCAGTCCTTCAGTGGAGAGTTCTTCAGTTTTCTTGAGTGTGTAGGATTTCTATTGCTTCTGTTGTTGCTAAAATCCAGTTTATTCTGAGAAGATATTTAGAATTACTTCAATTTTATAACTGTTTAGACTTGCTTTGTGAATTTTGTGACCAACTAAGTAGTCAGCTTTGAAGAATTTTCCCTGAAGTGCTGAGTGAAATGTTTTATAGATATTTGTTAGGTTCATTTGCTTCATAACGTCTGTGAGCACCATTTTTTGTCTGTGTACTTTTTATCTTGATGACCAGTCTGCGGGTCAGAGTGGGGTACTAAAGTCCCCCACTATCAATGTGCAGGTGTTGCTATATAATTCTAGCTTTAACGGTACTTCATTTACAAATGGGGGTTCTCTTTACTTTGGGGCAGAGACATTAAGAATAAGTCGATCATCATAGTGGATCTTTCATCTGATGACTGGAAAGTTTCTTTCCCTGTCATTTGATTAATTTTTGTTTGAAGTCTATTTTATTTGTATTAGAATCACTATAGCACCTTGATTCTTATGTCAATTTTCTTAGAAAATCTTTGCTTAACCATTTACTCCGAGTTAATATCTATCTTTAACGTTGAGGTGTCATCCTTGTATGTAGTGGAAGGATGAATATCATTGTACCATCCTTTCTGATTGTCTGTGTTATTTTATTGGGTAATTGAGACAATTGATATTGAGAGATATCAGTGACAAATGATTGCTAATTCTATTATTTTGCTGCTGTGATGGTGGTGGTAGTGTGTGAGGGTGTGTGTGGGGGGGTGTATGTGTGTGCATGTTTACCTTTTGGGGTTTGGGGTTGTAGATTATTTATTTCTTGTTTTCAAAGGTTTAGCTTTCCTTAAGTTCTAGTTTTCCTTCTAGTATCCCCTGAAGGGTTAGGTTTTCTGATAACTATTGTTTAAATTTGAATTTATCTTGGGATTTCTTGTTTTCTCCATTTATGGTTATTGAAAGTTCTGCTGGGTATAGTAGTCTGGGCTGCTATCTGTCATTTCTTAGACTCTGCTGAACTTCTGTCCATGGTCTACTGGCTTTTAGGGTCTCCACTGAGGAATCAGATATAATTCTACTATATTATTATATATAATATGCAATATATATGTTACTCAGCATTTTCCCCTGCAGCTTTTAATATTCTTTCTTTATTCTGCATACATTTTCACTGGCTTTATTTTTATGTGGTGCATGGACTTTCTTTTATGTCTGACTCAAGCGATTTGATGTGCTGTAATCTTCTTGTATCTTTATGGACATGTCCTTCTTTAGGTTTTGAAAATTTCTCCTATAGTTTTGTCAAAAATATTTTCTGGGGAATGAACTTGGCTATTCTTTTTCTATTCCTATTTATCTTATATTTATTTTTTCATAATGTCACAGAATCTTAGATGTTTATGTCATGAATTTTTTTTAGATTTTCTATTTTCTTTGATGTATAATTTCTTCTGTGGTATTTTCTATGCTTGAGATTCTTTCTTCCATGTCTTGTATTCTGTTTGTGATGCTTGAAGTTTAAGTTACTGTTTGCTTACCTAGATTTTCATCTCTAGCATTCCCTCAGTTTGTGTTTTTTTATTGCTTCTATTAAAACTTTCAGGTCTTATAGAGTTTTATTCATTTCCTTCACTTGTTAATGTTTTTCTAGGCTTTCCTTTCCTCTTTAAGTGATTTAGTCATTTCCTCCAGTTTTTTTTTGTCTGTTTTCCTAGTTTTTTTGAGGGATTTATTAAATTCCTCCCATTATTTTTTTATTTTTTTATTTCTTTCAGGTATTTATTCAATTCCTCTTTAATGACATTTATAATTTTCATTAAATGATTTCAAGGTCATTTTTTTGTGCTTCAGCTGTGTTGGAATATTCAGGACATGTTGTAGCAGGATAGCTGGACTCTGGTGGTGATATGTTGCCCTGGCTGTTGATTCTGTTCTTTACTGGCTTCTAAGCATCTCAATGTGGAGTAAATATAGGTTTACATAACTATATCTGATTTGTCTTTGTTGGATAAATGTTATTTTTCATTTTGTTTCTGCTTCCTCACTGGTTTTCTGGACCGTGATTCTGGTGGTAAATGAATTCCCTTGCCCAGTGGGATGCCTCTGCTTGGGTTCTTGTAACCTGTGTTACCTCTGGGGTTCTGGGCATGGGCATGCCCTTTGGAAGAGCAGGGTGCTCTGCCCATTTGTGAATACCTTAACCTTTAAACGACCTTGGGACTGTGCTGTCCATCTTAAGTTTTATTCCACTCTGAATATTAGTAAATACAATATTTTCTCATTTTGAGACAAAACTTTACTTTTTTATAAATTGCCTCCAAATTGGTCATTCACAACTTCATAATCTCGAAATAGTCTATAGTTGATAAAAAAATATCCTCATTGTTGTCTATCTTCATTGTCAAGCAGTCATGCCTAGTGGCCTGTAAATGTAGATAGTGAGGTTATTTTGTGTTATATTGTGCTTCTTGTGCATAAATTATGTTTAAAGTTTACTCTTAAACACAACAAGGTAGATAGCCCTGAAAGCTGCAAATCATATGTATCTGCATCTGTCAGGGGAAATATTAAACAAGCATGTCAGACTTTATATTAGAAAACAGAGGTTCTTAAAGATTCTTCTCTGGTTTTACCCCTTTCCTCAAGTTCACCCACCAAGTTCAATTGCCTGTAAGAACTGACTCAACTACCATATACTGACAAAAAGTTTAGCATTAGGGCATTGATTCACTTGGAACTATAACGAGGTTTAAATAATGTCCATTGCCAATAGAGTATAATTATGGAACAACAGTAGCGTATCTCCAGGCCCTCATGCTTCTTATGGCAATAAATACTGATCAACATTTTCACACATGGGAGGGCATCATACATGTACTGGACTAGGCTTTCCATCTGTGGTTTATATTTTGCTGTTGACAACTATCTGTTCAACCCACCTTTAATTCTGTCATTATGACATCTGGCAAAAATTACCTAAGTTTTGTCAGATAATGTATTCAATCTGAAAATACAGTATCATGTACATAGAAATGAAGAAAACAAACATAGAAGCTTCTATATTTCAATTCTGGAGTTTCTTCTGAAAAATACTGGCTCAGAAAACTGAAGCTCATGCCTCACTGTTCTATGTATGATTTAGATCTGTAAAAATGTTTGTCCTGTTAGTCTTCTTTCAAAAAAAATATATTGGTCCAAATTATTTTTTAAAAGTTATGTCTATAAATGATTTTAACCTAGATATAAATTTAATTACTTTACTTGAACATATGCATTATGAAGTTGGAAATCTGAATTCAATTTATACTTCAAGTGATCTGAAGTAGCTGTCTAGAAACAACATTTTCTTACATTTTACTCAGTTCAACATGAACATGATCAAAGGATACTGAAATACATTTCATATTCTGAATTAACATTCTAGCAAGATCTTCACTGGAATATTTTAATTGTAATAAGTTTGTGATCATTACATCTGAGCACTTTCATAATTTCTGCAAATATTCTTTGCATACTTGATTGGAAGTCAACTAAATATTATCTTTAAAGGACATAAATATGTAAATACTTGACTGATTTCTGATATGCATATTATTGATATCATTTGAAAGCAATTTAAGCTGTTTATAATCAGATAAGGAAGTATGTCAACAGCTTAATTGGATCTATTTGGATGCATACCTTCCTAAGCCTAGATGGGGGGGGGGCTTGGACTTCCCACAGGGCAGAGTACCTTGCCTTCTCTCAGGAATGAAGGGAGAGTGGGGAGGGTGTGGGGGGAGTGGGAAAAGGGGAGGAAGTGGTGATTTTGATTGGCATTATTTATAAAATAATAAAACATTTCTTCAGAAAAATACATAAAAATATAAGTGCTCATAATGAACTGAATATACATGTACATATTTTCTGTCAAAGAAGTTCATAACTGCAGAAAACAAAGTCAACAGGTATACACCCTGGGTGACAATGGTGAACAATCTCAGCCAAGATAATTATTCAGGTAAATTTATGAATACAACTATAAAAAGAAAAAAATCCTTCAATACTGCATATAAGAGATTAAGTAGTTATTGGAAATAGAATCAATGCTCTTTCTAAAAGCTAGTCATTGAACTCAAATAGTCCTAGGTTCAAATCAAGACACAGCCACTTATCTGTTAAATTTTAGCAGTGTTACAAGAATTTAACCTAGCAATTTACCTATAAAAGTATTAAATAAAACATCATACATTAAGTGTGTAAACAAAAATTATCTGTTAGGGGTTCATAATTCTGGATTATAGAAGTCTAAAGTCAAAGAACAGCCCATTTATTGACCAGAATGGGTTCTACTGCCCTCTAAGTAATCATTTCTAAGACACCCTCCTTAAATGGTCTTTCCTCAATATGGAGAAAGGAGCGGAGGAAAGAGCAGAGAATGCATATGGAAGGGGAGGGGAAAATAGAGTAAAAGTGAGGGGGAGGGACCAAGAGGGGGAGATGGAGAGCAACAGAAGAGAGAGAGAGAGAGAGAGAGAGAGAGAGAGAGAGA
>LOEQ01006059.1:17983-28834 GCA_001685075.1 Bramus lutescens
TATATTGAACTGGTCTGGTTGATCCTAATTTACCAGTAAACCACGCCCATCAGGCTCAGAGATAAAGGGCACTTGCTGTTCCTGCAGAGAAACCTAATTTAATTCTCTATAAACAAATGGCAATTAGCTACAGTGTCTGATTTCAGTGCCAAGGGTTTGGTGCTGACCTCAAGGATGGAGGGGCATACTGCACCATGCAGTATATATAAAACTATGCAGATAAACCCTCATATATGTAAATAAAATATTATTTTAAAGCAAGAAACAGAAACATTGATACAACTCTTCAGAATTTCGCCCTGTGTAATACAAACCTTTAGGGAGAGAAAAAAATCATAGGCCAGAGAGGGCCTTCTTTCTCCAAAAGAAAAGAGGAGAGTAAAGTGCTGTGGTACAATGGTCTTGTACCCTGTAAAGATTTGTCAGTTTTACTGGTTTAATAAAATGTTGATCAGCCAGTAGCCAGGCAGGAAGTATAGGTGGGGTGGGGTGACCAGAATAAGAGAATTCTGGGAAGAGAAAAGGCTCAGTCTGCAGTCATCACCCACACACAGAAGAAGCAAGATGAGAATGCCTCATTGATAAAAGGTAACAAGCCATGTGTCTAACACAGACAAGAATTATGGGTTAATGTAAGATGTTAAGAATTAGTTAATAAGAAAGCCTGAGCTAATAGGCCAAATAGTTTATAATTAATGTAGGTTTCTATGTGTTTCTTTGGGACTGAACGGCTATGGGACATTTGTTTATGCTTGAAAACTGATGGCTTATGTGTAGCACTAAGTTAGTATTCTCTGGAATATTCTTTGTTATTGTTGTTGGTTTTTGGTTTTTGGTTTTTCTAGACAGGGCTTTTCTGTAACTTTGTGGCCTGTCCTAGAACTAGCTCTTGTAGACCAGGCTGGGCTCGAACTCACAGAGATCCAACTGCCTCTGCCTCCCGAGTGCTGGGATTAAAGTTGTGCGCCACCACTATTATATTCCACATAATGCCATACAAAATTTGGCACAGCAGTGCTTATGCCCTTCTTAATAAGGAAACAAAAGATAAAGAAAAACAAGAATTTTCTAAAGAGAGCTAACCACTGAGTTTTGAATAGAAGGTGTCCTGAGACAAGTACATTTCAGGTGTCAACACAGTCATCATCACTGTGTGACATAATATTGCAAAAAGAGAAACCATAATACTGCAACCTTCATCTCCTCACAGACAAAGCAACTTTCTGGCAAGAGCAAACCACATAATACTTCCATAATCTGTGTTTTCTGGGTGCTAAAATATTTACTATTAGGTTTCAAGAAAACGAGTCTTTTCTAATTCTACTTTTCTATAAATTGCTCAGTGATGTCAGTGATGAAATAAAATGACTACGAATCTTATCACTGCACATAGAAACATGGGTTCTTAAAATTCATAGAGAAGAAAGTGCATAATAAAGGTTATAAAATGAAGAAGGCCATCCACTCAAGCTATACTGCAGATGATAATTAGAGGCAAAGTTTACATAAAAATATCAGAGGAAAATTAACCATGACAACTCAGAAAATAAGGCACTTTACAAAAGAAATAAATGAATGGGAGAGCTGGGGAGTAACATATTAGTTCCAACATATAAAACCAGAAAACTACCATTTCTTACCAGACATAAGAAAATTACTACCTCTAATTTTACCCACAAAAAATATTAAAAAAACAAATCATGAATAAAGTATGAAAATACAAGTATTAAGAAATACTTAATGTCGTAGGACAAATACCAAGAGATTGTATGATAAACTCCTGAAGGAACTATGAAGAAATGTAACACAGTGGAACACAGTAAAGGGAAGGTATGTTACAATGATGCCAAAAGTACAGTGCAAGGGGGAAAATTAGTAGTATTAACAGAAAAACTAAAAGGAGAGTAAGACAACATATGCTCTCCAGTCTTAGTGAATCTAGAGGCATAAGAGTCAGTCAGAAAAATTTGAATAAAGAAAACCAAGGAAAAACAGATAGGAAAGGTACCAAATTTTCTTTTAAAGATGATGTGATCATGCAAAAACTTTCCAGCGTCACTATGGGAAAATGTTAGATTTACTAAGTGCTTCACATATTATCAAAAAGAACAAAACTAACACAAAATTACTACTTTCTCTATTTATTAATAATGTCAATTAGAAAAGTAATTTAGGACCCTAGCCTGGAAGTTTCAGAGTAAAAGGTAAAGCAGGGGAGGCCCCAGTGCCAGCCTGGAAGAGATGGAGGGAGCACAGCTCCTGTCCAGGCCCAGAACCGTCAGAAAGAGAGAGAGAGAAACAGAAAAAGAGAAAAAGAGAAATAGAGGGAGGGAAGGAGAGGGAGAGGGATAACAGTCCCAGCTCCAGTTCCAAAGCATCAGAGAGAGAGTGCAGGGCGGCTGTAGAGGTTCAGAAGCAGACAGCAATGGCTTTCAGACTTGCCTTGATACAAAAGAGTTTTTAAATACAAAAGAGGCAATAAAACACAAATTGTTTTATTCTGGAAATGGAAAAGCTGAGTAAATGATCAGGAACCACAGATGCAAGCATTAAGCAACAGAATACAAAAGATGGAAGACAGAATCTCAGGTGTTGAAGATAGGACAGAGGAACTAGATTCATTGGTCAAAGAAAATGTTAAATCCAACAAATTCTTAACAAAAAATATCCAGGAAACCTGGGACATCATGAAAAAACTGGACCTAAGAATAATAGGGAGAGAAGTCCAGCTCAAAGGCACAGAAAATATATTCAACAGAATCATAGAAGAAAACTTTCCCAACCTAAAGAAGAACATGCCTATGAAAGTACAAGAAGCTTAAAGAACACCAAATAGACTAGACCAAAAAAAAAAGTTCTCTTGCCACATAATAATCAAAACACTAAGCACAGAGAATAAAGAAAGAATATTAAGAGCTGCAAAAGTGAACATAATATATAAAGGCAGACCTATCAGAATTACATCCGACTTCTCGATGGAAACTCTGGAAGTCAGAAGGTCCTGGACAGGCATTATGCAGAAACTAAGATATCATGGATGCAAGCCCAGACTACTGTACCTAGCAAAGTTTTCAATCACCATAGATGAAGATAAAAAGATATTTCAAGACAAAACCAGATTTAAATAATACCTATCCACAAATCCAGCCCTAAAGAAAGTACTAAAATGAAAACTCCAACCCAAGGAAGTTAGTTGCACCCACAAAAACACAGGCAACAGATCATCCCACACTAGCAAATTCCAAACATGGGAAACACAAACATAATGTCACCAAAACAACAAAAAACAAAACTATAAGGAATTAGCATTCACTGGTCACTAATGTCCATTAATATCAATGGACTCCATTCACCTATAAAAAAGACACAGGTGATGAAGATCTTTTATCATTCTGTAAGCTGTCATTTTGTCTTGTTTACTGTGTCTTTTGCCGTACAAAAGCTTTTCAGTTTCAGGAGGTCTTCTTTATTATTGTTCTCAGTGTCTGTGCTACTGGTTGTCTATTTAGGAAGTTGTCTCCTTTGCCAATGCGTTCAACGGTACTTCTCACTTTCTCTTCTATAAGGTTCAGAGTACATGGCTTTATGTTGAGGTCCATGATCCACTTGGAATTGAGTTTTGTGCAAGGATATGACTGGGGCAGAAACCTCTGTCAACAGATCTATTTGCAACCTTCTGTATGTTGACATCCAGCTATACCAGCACTGTCTGTTAAAGATGTTTTCTGTTTTCCATTGTACCTTTTTGACTTCTTTGTCAAAAATCAGGTGTTCATTTGTGCATAGAGAGCTTAATTTTAAACACAGAAAAAAAAACAGAGTGGCGCTCCAACGTGGTAACGAACTCCACGAAAAAACCTGAGAGGGCTTAAAAAGGAGAGAGAGAATTTAACACAGCTTTTTGCTGTTTGCGGGTGGCGTGCCGCAGAGAGAATTTCCTGACTCAGCAGGAAAAAAAGCTGCTCCATTTAAAAACGCATCTTCCTGGGCCCTGCCGCTGGTGCAAAATAAATGACTGCTCTTCTAATGAAAGCTGGCGTCAGCAGTATTTGGAGGGAACCTAATTCTTCCTGTTCACGGGCTGGCAGGATGGCAGCTGGCACGCACTTGCCAGTTATTAAATTCATTTTTAATTGAGCAATTTAACTGGAGCTTTTGCATCGACTTCGTGTCCTGTTTAGAAAAGTTTCTCTGAGTTGTTTGAAGAGATGATAACTTTCCCCTTTCTTAGGTCAGATTGTTAGAAATGCATTTCTCTACACACAAATGTGAGGAAATAAAAGTGGCTCCACTGCACTTTCAGTTTGCTCCCATGAGCACAAACATACACTCTGACAATGGCACAGCACTGACATGATCTAGAAAGGTTTTGCTATGAAAAGCCAGCAGGCTCTGTCTGGCTCTGGCTCCTGGGTGAAAAAGTATTGGGGCCTTTTTCCCTGGAATGGCTTTTTCTCTTTTGTTTGAGGTGAAGAGATGCTTGAGCTCCCAGCATACCCATGGTCCTGGCCATGAAAATCACGACACCTGCTTACAAAGTGGACTTGAAAATGAAACCCCTTTATTCACAAGCCTGGCTCTTGTTCTCACCCGTGCCTCATGCAAGCTGCTTGCCCACTTGGTGCTACATGCAGAGAACATAGAAAAGATGAAATCTACATGTGCTGTTTGACAATAAAGATATTCATGACCTATCCAAAAACAAAACAAAAAAAAACCTGAAGCTGGGAGTGGTGGCACACGCCTTTAATCCCAGAACACAGAAAGCAGAGGCAGGCAGATTTCTGAGTACAAGGCCAGCCTGGTGTACAGAATGAGTATCAGGACAGCGAGAACAGTTACATAGAGAAACCCTGTCTCAAAAAAACAAAACAAAACAACAAAAAATATTCCACCTGCGAAGTCATTTGCTGCTGTTTTTCTGCCAAAGACAGAAAGTGGTCATTTTAACTTTTCTTTCCTGCTCAATAAAATTTCTCTCTGTAAAAACAGGTGTTTGGATATGCTTTGTGCCTATTTCCAGGTCTGGGGGGGAGACCCCATGGTGCAGGGGTTCCCTTCTTTCTCTAATTCCTTTACAAATTCCTACACTAACCCTCAAAAGAATATTGTCAAAAACTGAAAGAAAAGGAATGCTAGACCATCATCATACAAAGCTGGCTTTACCTTGATACAAAAATCTGCCTCAAAACATACATGAAATACAAGGGGACCTAATGCAATGAAAACATGGATAACTAGGAATAACAGAGAATGATGAGGAACTGTGCACTCTCTCTAGAAAGTTCCAGATGCAAGCGGTGGACCAGGGGAGTTAAAAAGCATGGATAAAGTTAAACTCCAGGAACTTTGTAATAGGCACAATACCAAAGAAAGTGGATAACAAAAATACTCTACCAGAACACTACTCTTTAAATATTTCAACAACCACAATAAGAGTGAAAAGATCAGGATATGCCTAGCTCATAAATTTAGTGACAGCACAACAGAATTTTGAGAACCAGGTTAAAGTTGTGGTGAACTTACAATATTTAAAATTTGACGCACAGGGGCTCATCATGGTCAGCATCAGAATGGCAAGGAAAAATGGGCACAGCAATGCATGAGTTTTCATGGGAAAATACCAGGATAACATAAAGGCTGATAAATGTCAACGCTATCGGAAACCAATCAAAAATTCCTGCTCCAGTGAAAGATCCTGTGTTTCAAATTTAGCAGTATTATATCAAGAACCTGAATTGCTTCCCAATACAAACACAGTAGCACGCATAGTGTCAAAAACTGTTATGCAGGCTGGGGAAGGGGGCAGAGCTATCAAAGGCCAATCAGATTTGGATGTTGTATGCAATAATCCCAACCTGCCAGGCAAAACAAGCCCATTGGTTTGATAGTAGCATGAATATTTTGTGGGTAACAGGTCTTCTTGCTTGATCTGAAGCAGATTCACAGAAGGAAATACATGAATGGCCAAAAGCCTGTGATGGTGAAGGTCAAAGGCTCTAATACAGAATTCACTACTGACATTCTGCTACATATACAAATATTCAAACTGCCTTTAAGTGATTCTGATCACACCACAGCTTGGTGCTGCTTTCGGCAAGGGTCTGAGAAACTGTTTCCAATGGACAATACTTATTTCAGAGAATCATACTTCATCAAAAACTGAGAAAAACTGAATGCTAACTGCACAGGCTATGATGGGAATTACATATCACCACATCTAAATTGCAGGGACCATTACAGAAGAGGAGATAAAAGATTTAAGAGCTGGAGGATAGGAAGGTGACATATGCAAAACTTTTGCCATATAACATGACAATTAGAATTATTAACACATTACAGTGTGGTATACAGCCTAAACCTGCCCCAAATCATACATGAAATATGAGAAGGACAACACGGAAGAAAACACATATACCCATAGATAAGACAGAGCGTGACCAGAGGGTAAGAATGAGCAAATTAAAATGTGCATTCATTAAATATCAATATTTTATTATCAAAATTGAACAAAATTTATAGAAATAAAACTTAAGAGGAGATATCAATGTCTATTTGGAGGTAGAACTTTTGTTTTTTTATGTACTCAACCAACCAATTAGAGAAGATTTATACTATCAGTTTTTGCTTCTATTATTTAATTCAAACTAAGCAGTAAACAATCAAAACAACAGTTAAAAAAAGAAAAAACTAACCAAGCACAAGAGAGATCATTGAAATAGAAACCTGAATTCACTGAAGGAATAGAGGATAACACTGGAAGATGGAAAAATAGGCATGCACATAGAACAGAATGCATTCTTGTGGAAAGGACAGTGTAACAAAATTCATATAATTAGCTCAAAATCTGGGACAATCAAGCTACCCATGATTTACTTCACAGGTGCGGAAAGGAGACTCATACAAATTTACATTACTTACAAATAACAAAGACCCTAAGAGCCAGAGCAAGCCCGGACAAAGAGAGTAAAACTTGAGTCATCCCAGCTGTGATTTCAGATGATACTGTAGAACTAGAGGAACCACAGCACCATGGCAGGGACAGAAGAGGGGACACCTAAAGCACTATGAGCAGCAGATCCAGAACCAACCCAACCTGGGTGACCAACTGAAAATACCAAAAACTTATCATACAGATGACCGCCTCATCAACCTGTGTTGAAGGAAAAGGTCCATATCCACATATAAAAGAATGAAAATAGGTGAAAATCAATGAACTGGTGAAATTTGACTGTGTGAAATTGAATAAATGTATGCCCGAAAGTATAAACAGCATACTAAATGGTGAAATTTATTAGCAAATATTTTATAGTACAATACATATATGCCCAGATTTTACTAAGAAGTTAAAAAAAGCAAACTAAATATTTTAACCAAGAAAAAAAACCAAAAAAAGTGACAATGCAAAAAAGCTGTAGCATAGCCTAAATGTAAATAGCACATGTTCCACACACTTACTGATGAAGAAAATGCTCCTCTTGTGTACACTGACAATTCTCTGCCCAGTCAGTATCTATACTCAGGGTGTTAAATAGCAAACACTAGAGAAAAGGCAGAAGGAAGAACACAGAGACGGTGTTCTTCAGTGGGAACTTACTGCAACAGCAGAAGAGTCAGTGTGCAGTTTTATGGACAACCAAACAATAAAAAGATAAAACCTAGGGCTGGAGAGATGGCTCAGAGGTTAAGAGCACTGATAGTTCTTCCAGAGGTCCTGAGTTCAATTCCCAGCAACCACATGGTAGCTCACAACCATCTGTAATGAAATCTGGTGTCCTCTTCTGGCCTGAAGGCATACATGCAAATAGAACACTGTATACAAAATAAATAAATAAATCTTTAGAGAAAGATAAAACCTAGTGAAGATACTACTCAAATTTTAAAGGAATAAAATAAATTGCAAACTATCAATGAAATAGAAAGAGGAAAAGAAACATAATACAAAAAAATCACAAAATAGTGTTTATAATTTTCTTCAGTGATTTCTTGAAATGTATATGGATAATATGTGCCAAACCAAACATGAAAACAGGATAATACTAAAACCAAAATATATACTAGCCCTAAATGATCCTAAAATCAAATATACTTCCTATGAAAGTATTTACTTCAAACATAATCATACTTAGTGCTAAGAATGAAGAAACTTTATAAAGATTTCCTGTGGCAAGGGTTGGACATGATTATGGTAGGTAACAGGAAAAGTCAAATCTATAAGTGTAAAAAACAAAGAATATTAATAAATGATCAAAGGGTCCATTTCCAGAAAGGTATGTGATCAATATGAATGTATTTTACAAGTTTCCAATTGCATGAAGCAATCAATGACTGACGTGTAGGAAGCAAATAGACAGTGATACAGGAAGCTTCAATATCTAACACTGAGCAAGATGACCATAAACAGAAAACCAATAACGCCTAGAAGCCCTGAAGAAAATCATCCACTAAACATCAGAAGGTGCCCAATCTTCACAAACTTCAATGAGCATCCTCCAGTGTGGCCATTTCTTAAAAATAGAGCAACTCTTCGAACCTAGTAGAGATCAATGTTTAAAAAGTGTCTTCTCCAAAAACCTAGAATACTGACATCAACATTAGAAAGAGCAGAGAATACAAAAGAGGCATGTGAACACTGACTCACTGAATGCATGCTCTCTTTCATTCAAACTTGAAGAAATATAGAACGATGTTTATATTCTGTAAATATTCTCAATAATTTATACCAAGATCTTACAGGCAGTTTTTCTATAAATGGAGAAAGTCAGGAATTCCTAAGATTTATAAAATTGTGAGAAACCAAAAAAACTGCAAAGACAAAGACAGAAGGATCAAACCCAGAGATAATTTCAAAATATATAAAACTTGTAGCAATGCAAACCATGGTGTGTTGAAGACAATGGAATATCAAAGGGAAGACAATGTAAATGGGGCTTAAACACTCAGTAGAGATATTAAACTAGCCTTATCAAAATTTTGCTGGTATTATTTTAGAAAATAGAGAAATTAACCTAAAAGAACCTGAAGGAACTCTAAGATGCTCAAAAAACTCTACGTACAGGATCAACCAAGAGGCTTAAACAGTCCCAACTAAATGGCATGCTAAAATTATAGTAATGAGGGGCTGGAGAGATGGCTCAGAGGTTAAGAACACTAGTTTTTCTTCCAGAGGTCCTGAGTTCAATTCCCAGCAAACGCATAGTGGCTCACAACCATCCATAATGAGATCTGGTACCCTCTTCTGGTGTGCAGACACACATGCAGGTAGACTGTTGTATAAATAATAAATAAATAAGTCTTTAAAAATCATAGTAATGAAACCACTTAATAGTGATATAAAAACACAACCAGAGATGGAAATTAAAGAGGGACATCATTCCCATAAATTATATTTGCCTCTGAGTATTAATTTTTTACATACACAGTCTTCAAACACCTACCAATAGAACAATTCTGAGATTATTCTCCGTGGAATTCTTTAGAATCATTTAGAATTAATCAGAATGTGGCAAAACTAATTTCATGTCCTATTTTCTGTCATTTGAGCCCTTCCCAGTCTCTTTACGCCTTCCTCAATCACTGTAACAAACCTGGATCCTTTGCTATTGTCTCCTCTCTTCACCATCCACGGCTCTTTGCTCTGATTCCCAGGTGAACAGAACTGACTGAGCAATGTGAGACTGCACAGGAGAAAGATTCTTCAGAAAACACCTGGAACTTTTCAAGGAACAAAAAGTAAAGATGCTAACACCTGCCAAAAGGAAAAAGATCAAGGAAAGAGAAAATATTAAGAAAAAAAAAAAAGTCTCTAGCCAGGCAGTGGTGGCATATGCCTTTTAATCCCAGCACTGGGGAGGCAGAAGAGGCAGAGAGATCTTTGTGAATTCAAGGCCAGCGTGGTCTACAAGAGCAAGTACCAGGACAGGCTCCAAAGCTACAGAGAAACCCTGTCTTGAAAAACCAACCAACCAACCAACCAAAAAAAAAAAAAAAGAAAAGAAAATGTCTCTTTTTCCTCGGATTTCAGTTTACTCTGTGAGACTCATTCACAAACAGCTCCCACACATCCAGAGTAGTTTTCCCAGGAACCCGGAGCAGAAGCAAGGAAGACTGCAAGAAAACTATTCTTACCCTCAGAATCCCAACTGCTGCAGTTCTTTAACAGGAGATCTCAGCCAAAAGCCCCGTGAGCAGGGTCTAGGCATTCCCACACCTACAAGAAGTTCACAGTCACAGCACTTAATGTCAACAAATACTGAAATTAAAAAAAAAATGTTGGTCACGTGTACATAGGCAGAGTGCTTTTCCTCAACAAAAGAGACATGTTTCTGATACAGGTGAGTGATCATAAATACTTAAGAGACGCTTTATAATTTTGTTTAAAGTGCATTTGCTAACTATAAACTCTCGCAGCATGCATGTTGGGCTTGCCTGGTTCTTAAGTGGAACATAATAACACAGCATACCAAGACACAAACAACGTAATATCGAAAGCAGTGTCTATAAGGCTAAAGAAGTGGAAAACCGGGTATCATTGGCCAAGGTAGCAGCTAAGAGAACGCGCTGAGGGAAGACGATGAGCAATAGAGCCAAGGCAGACAGAGACCAGGTAAGAGAGCCTGCGAGGAGCAAGAGCGAGAACTGTTACGGACGAAAGAACAAGTTTAAGGGGTGCGCGTGACGCATAAGAAAGCACCTGGCTGCAGGTGAAGAAGTGAGCTGCCGCCGCCTCCGCCAGAGCCACGGGCAGGACTGCGGGAGCTGACAGTGTCCTGAGCAGTCTCAGCGAGCACAGCCCCATCCCTTCCCTCCTGGGTCCCAGCCCCGCAGCTCCTCTGACCTGGGAGGTTCCAG
>LOEQ01006059.1:28863-39323 GCA_001685075.1 Bramus lutescens
TGACTTTCCCAGGCCGTCTGGCGTGGAGGCTGCAGCTCCGGGGTCCCCCGAACACACAGCGGGGTCTTCCTCACCCACTACCAGACGATGCGGTTCCCTGAGTCCAAAAGGGACTAGCGGGATTTCCTGTCACTTCAGCCTGGTTCTTCGGAGTCATTCTTCCTGGCCCCGCCCACTACATCCACTTCCGGTTACGTATTGCCTCTAAACACGCCTACCGAGGGCTCTTTTTCCCTTTTTAACAGGGTTTCCTGGAGTTCCAGCACTGTAGACCACAGGCTGGCCTCGAACTCACAGAGATCCTCCTGCCCCTGCCTCCCAAATGCTGGGATTAAACGCGTGTGCCACCACCGCCAGCCTAGTCTAAAAGAGCTAGTTCAAGGACAGGCTCTATAGCTATAGAGAGATTTGGTCTCGAAAACAAACAAAAAAACTAATTGGAGTTTTTCTCAACTTTGGAGGAAATAAACTTTTTTGTCTTTTAAACAAAGTTTACATTAATAAGTACTCTTTAAATTGATTTGCATGTTAATTAATCACTAAGCAAAGCTCGATTGCATGAAACCATTCCTGAACATCCCTGAGCTGATTGTGGACACCCTATTTCAGACCTGGAATTTTAGTCATGTCCTGGTTTCTTTTGTGTAAAATGAGCCAAGACCATAGCATTTGCATAAGGAGAGACTGAGAAGTTGAGATATGGAAATTGTGGGTCATGATTGGGTTAGAACACCAGCCTTGCCTGATAATCAGGCAAGGATTCAGCTAGAATTACAACTATAGAATAGGATGTGGGACTTAGGGAAAGGCATTCCATACAGTGGAAGGAAAAGCTGTCTTTTGTGGTCATTTGTGAGTTTTTCTAATAAATTATTACATTTTTGCATAAATAAACAAGTGTTTCCTAGACATTGAATTGTAGTGGTCAAACTGTGCTCTCAGTGTCATTCACTGATACAGCTCAGTTTGGAGAATGTATGTCACTATAGAATTTTGTAGCACACTTTCATTGTCTTCTGAAGCTTCCAAACCAGTCCAGTCTGTCTCGCTGTATGCCATATCAACAAAACCATCTGATTTGGGAGTTAACACCCTAGAGCGGGAAGTCCACCAATATTTCATTTTTTAGCTGATTTTTAGCCCAGTAATTGCACAACTCATCATTGTGTCTGCTTTTCCAATGCTGTCCTGTTTTTACTGCTAAATCTTTTAGTGCATCATCCCAGAGTTTATTATTCAGGTTTGTCTTGGCTATCCTGGTTTGTGTGTGTCCGTGTTTGTGTGTGTGTGTGTGTGTGTGTGTGTGTTGTGTGTGTGTGTATTTTCATATGAAACTGAAAAATTGTCCCTTTTTGATCTGTGAAGATGCCTGGCAGTGGTGGTGCATGCCTTTAATCACATTACTCTGGAAGCAGAGGTAGGCAGAACTCTGAGTTGAAGGCAGTCTGGTCTACAAAGGGAGTTATAAAGAGAAACCACATCTCCAAATACCAGAACTAAAGAAAAAAAATCATACAAGAATTATGTTGGAATTTTGATGGGGATTTGAATCTGTTGTTTGCTTTATTTAGGATGATCATGTTTTTTATATTACTCCAACCAGTCCATGAGCATGAGACATATTTCCATCTTCTGAAATCTTCTATTTCTTTATTTAGTGATTTGAATTATTTTCTTTTAGTATCTTTTATTGAAATATATCTTCATGCAATGTTTTGATCAATTTCATAACCTCACAAACACTCCAAATATTCAAAAACTCCATAAGCACTAAATACTATGTTTTCTTTCTCTTTAAAAAGAAAAAGAGGGCTGGATAGATGGCTCAGATGTTAAGAACACTGATGCCTCTTCCAGAGGTCATGAGTTCAATTCCCAGCAACCACTTGGTGGCTTATAACCATCTATAATGAAATCTGGTGCCCCCTTCTGGTGTCCAAGCATACATGCAGGTAAAATACTACACATAATAAAGATTTATTTTAAAAATTAAAATAAAGAAAAAGGAACAAAATAAAACAAGATACAAAATTACAAGCCTTCAAAGATGAAAATCAAAACAAATAAACAAAAGACTAATAATCCAGGATTAGAGGCATGTGTTACCACTTCTGTTTCAATTTTTCAATATTTTGATATCTTTATTGAATTTCTGTCACATCCTAAATACATTCTTTATGTTATGCAAGTGGTTAGGATTTCACTGACTTCCCTCAGGAAATGACTGGTGCCTGCTTTGATTTTCTAGTGTATTCTCATACCATTCTTTGAATTCTTTGTTTAGTATATCATTGAGTTTACTCTCCCCCTAAGTACATGACTGTGGCATTTTGAGTCATGTCGTATTGATAGCCTCACTTGTCTTTTGTTTCTGCACTGGCATAGGTATATCTGGGAGTAGGGCATATACTGGGTTGTTTTTCTGCCCTCCTTTTTCTTCCAGTTGATGCTTTTGCAATGTTGAAATGGGGCCTGTTTTGGCAGCTTGAAGTTTACTACTCTCCCCTGAAGTGCATTTATACCACAGTAGCTAAATTTCTGCCTATGAGTTCTGTTCTCTGAGAAATATTCTCCTTATCACTCTGAGATTTCACTCTATCTGAGCAAGCAGAGATAACACTTCAGACAAAACTGCAAGTTTTCCTAAAGCTAAAACCTTTCAACTTCAGCACACAACTTATAAGTCATGTAGTTCTGAGCAAATACTATAAAAACAGACACATTAGAAACATACCTTAAAATTCCCAGGGAAACACAAACCCAGTATTTCATTTGCAGCACTCCTGAAAGGCAAATATATATTACTTCCCATATTTTTTTTCACCCAGATAAAGATGATTAACAACCTACTTGTTTAAAGGAACTGTGCAAGAAGGAAAGAGACAAAGAGAGAGTCATTAGCTGAGCACTTCCTCTATGGGTTAGGGTTGGGGGCTGGAGTGATGACTCAGTTGTCTGCAGCATTTGATGCTCTTTAAGAGGATGCAGCTTTCACTCATAGGACCTACAGAGGGGCAAAGCTGTCTCCATTTCCAGGGGCCCCGATTCCCTCTTCTGATATTCACAGATTTCAGGCAGTCATGTGGTGCATCCACACTTATGGAGGCAAATCACTCATGCACATAAAATAAAAATAAATAAATCTAAGTAAACCCAAGGTTATAATTCATAAAATATCTATTGTGGGCCATGAAAATGTTAATGTATGTTTAGAGACGTTAGCAGTTCATGTCCTCTTGGTAAAAATGCTTGAACAACATTTTATAATATAAATTAGTGACCTACATGCTTTTTTTCTCTAACTCCTTACTTACAATTAGCCTTAATATTTTTAACATCTGGGTCAGGGATCCAGCAGTACAGAAGAAAACAACTGTGCAGTAATCATAATGGTACCAAGAGAATATTGCTGTGGACATACCTGGAATACTCAAATAATAAGTAAAAATGCCCTTTTAAAAAGAAGTGAGGCCAGGTGGTGGTGGTACATGCCTTTAATCCCAGCATCCAGGAGACAGAGAACAGGCAGATCTCTTGAGTTTGAGGCCAGACTAGTCTACAGAGCAAGTTCCAGGGAAGGCTCCAAAAGCTACAGCGAATCTGTCTCAACAACAACAACAACAAAACACCCCTAAATAAAACTTATAGGAAATGAGAAAAGAACTCATTTTCTGGAAATCTGCAAATGAAATGTTGGAGGTATGTGACCCCAAATACATTTTACAGCTATGATTTCTGCTGTGACAGTTCTAAGAGAGAAAAATTGATTATTTGACAATCCATTTCAGTTTAGTGAGTTAGGAAGCACAAATAGATTGACAATGATTACAGCTGTGTAGTATAAATCAGTAATATTAGGCCAAGCACAACTGTCCACTTCCTGTGACACAGTCTATCATATCTTCAGATAATAGAGCTGTTGACCATGTGGAAGTCATTGCCTAAACTTTTCTATTTTCACCTTAAGTCCAAGACTATGCGGGAAATTGCAAATCTGGAAAATGTCATATTCTGCCTGCAATATTTCTTTCTGGTCATATTCACTGCTTCTCCAACAGGATTAGTGAAGTGTATCTTCTTCAGAAAGGAGTTCATCTAAAAGACAGGGAATACCTTACAGTGCAGTGTGCCCCTAATTAAGTCAGAAAATGTGTTCTGATTTCATCATATTTTCTTGAATTCCTCCCTGAAAATACAAGTTTCCAATTATAGTGAACCTCTTGGGATACATAAACTGATGCTTCCACTGTTCATCACAGGAGACAGGCAGATCGTGTTTGTGAGCAAAGACTTCAATAATCGCTAGCAGGACTATTGAGATATATGGGTCATAAAGTCCTTGTTATGTGTGGGTCCCTGGAGCTGACCCACAGCACTGCAGAACAAATCATTACTAACATTAAAAACCAAGGTAGCAGTGTGTTAGAGTAGTCCCTGTAAATCTAAGACTGCACTGAGGGCTGGCTCAGTGGTTAAGAGCACTGCCTGTTCTTCCAAAGGTCCTGAGTCAATTCCCAGCAACAATATGGTGGCTTACAACCATCTGTAATGGGATCTGGTGCCCTCTTCTGGATAGCAGGCATACATGCAGGCAGAATAATAAACAAACAAACAAACAAACAAACAAACAAATAAATAAATAAATAAATAAATCTGTCAAAAAATAAGGCTGCATTCAGTCCAGGTTTATCTGTTAAAGCCAGATAAAGAAGATATACTTTTTCTCTTTGTATTTGTTATTCATCAAGTATCAAGTGAACCATTGAACGCCACACCACAGATGGTTCCATTGTGGTTGTTTTTTTTTTTTGTTTGTTTGTTTGTTATTTTTTTGAGACAGTGTTTCTCTGTGTATAACAGCCCTGGCTGTCCTGGAACTAATTTTATAGAGGAGGTTGGCCTTGTTGAGTGTCTCTAGACGGACGGAGACGGAGGACTCACGACCCATTAGAGGCATGTGCCACCATCACCTGGCTTCTAATGGGCTTTTTATACAATCATTAATTTATTTGTTTGTTTGTTTGTTTGTTTGTTTTTGGCTTTTCGAGACAGGGTTTCTCTGAAGTTAGAGCCTGTCCTGGAACTGGCTCTTGTAGACCAGGCTAGCCTCGTACTCACAGAGATCTGTCTGCCTCTGCCTCCCTAGTGCTGGGATTCAAGGTGTATGCCACCAATGCCCAGCTCATTTATTTATTTTTATTTTATGTATGTATACAGAAGTTTCTGTCCCACCCAGTCCTGCAGCTGTTAAGCCCCAAAGAAACACACAGAGGCTTATGTTAATTATAAACTGTTTGGCCTATTAGCTCAGGATTATCATTAACTATCTCTTACATATTAAATTAACTCATAATCCTTGTCTATGGGTAGCCATGTGGCTTGGTACCTTTTCTCAGTGAGGCATTATCATCTTGCTTCCTCTGTGTCTGGCTGGTGACTATGTCTCTGCCTTTTTCCTAGTCTCGTTGCCCTGCCTATACTTCTTGCCAGGCTACTGGTCAATCAGCATTTAATTAAACCAATATGAGTGACAAATCTTCACAGTGTACAAGAGCATTATCCCATAGCATATATATTTGGGTACTTTATCTGCATATATGTCTTTGGACCATATGCATGCAATACTCACAAAGGTCAGAAAGTATCAGAAAAGGTCAAGAGATCCCCTCAACTGGATTTACAGATGATTGTGATCTGTCATGTAGGTGCTGGTAATAGAACCTGGATCCTCTGAAAGAGCAGTCAGTGCTTTAACCTTTGAGCCACCTCTCCAGCTCTCAGATATATANTTATATATTTTTTTTTTCTGAGCCAGGGCCTCACTGAGAATCCCTTGCTGTTCTAGAATTCACCATGTAGACCTGGCTTGTCTTGACTGACAGAGATTCATCTAACTCTGCCTCCAGAGGGTTGAGATTAAAGATATGAACCACCACTCCTGGAATTCACCAAAAATTTAGAAATATACATGTAAGTGTGAGAAATCTAAACAGAATTTTTTGTCTTTTTTGTCAAAGACTGAAATAAGACACGATTCCATTTCAAAAAAATGTAAAGAAGCTACTTGGGAGAATTTCAAATTCCTCGAAGGTCAACACTTTTTGAGGTCAAAATGTTAAAAAATGGTGCTCAAAATTGTGGTTAGGTTGTCAATTGTGTTGTTTTTAACTTAGCCATTGACATAAGTATGTGAGGTGAGCTCTGACTGCTCACAGAAATGAAATCCTAGTGGGAGCCTTGCTGAATGTGTTTGCATGCTGGACTTGGCACAGCTATGCTTGCTCACATAGAAATAAGATTTATTTTTACCTTGCCATTATTTTGAGATGTTCAGACCCATTCCTAACTTAAAAACAACTTAATTTTTCTAGTTCTGTTTTGATGTCTTTCTTTGCCTGAGTATAATGGTATGCTCGTCTTCTATATTGCCTTGTGTTGGAATATCAGTTTTGCTAACAGTGTAATTCTGGATGTTTGAGGGGTAGTAGTGGAGGTCTGGGAGGAAAGGATAGAGGTGGCTTTTTCGTGTCACTTCATTTGTATAGTGATATAAATGATTATCTGGCTTTCCAGTAAAGCTTTCCAGCATGAGTTACTGTCTCAAAAATTTAGAATATTGCAAATAAGTATAGAACATGCAGCTGAAACTTCACTTTTATCATTAAGTACTGCTACTTGCATGGAACATTTTAATTCATTATTTTATTTGACTGAGCCAGCCATACAGCTCCTCTACCTTATCTGCAAGCCTGATATTCTGTCTCCTAATGGACTGATCTCTTTGTGTTATTAGGCTTATTGCATTTTTCATTTCTTGTTTAATTTCAGTTTGCATTTTTCAGCGTTTCTACTTATTGAATTCATTTTTCATATCCTACAGTGTCCTCATTTCCTTCAGGCATTTGCTAGCGTGTCCTTGCCAAGGGATCATTTTGCTCCTATCTTCTCTGAGTTCCTTCACATGGTTTACATGTTTGACCATCTTGAACATGACTCTAGTTTTTGAGTTCTTTACATCAGATATCATTTAAGTTGCTCTCCTTGGGGGAAACAAATATGGTTATGCTTTGAGCCAAGGGCGTTACATCTTAGTTTCAATTTGGGGGGGAAGGAATGGCATCTGAGTCTCATAATTTAGGGAGTTTGTTGACTTCTGGTATGCGTTTTTAAGCCAGGAGACTAGTATTCCAAGATGAGAAGTTAGGCCGGATATAATAAGCATAGTAAAAAATAAAACGAAGAAAAAAATCCTTTTAGACATGGAACAATAGCTTAGTTAGGAAACCCGATACACCTAAGGTTGCACCTGACAACCAGAACTTAGTGACATCACTTACTCAAGATAACCAGACGCAGTCCGAGATAGCTTTACCCTTAGTGGACAGTATTTAAACAGAGACCAAAAGCAATACTCTGCTCTGCATATCTGGAGAGATGCCACCTTGATGTGCCCAGTGACTCAACAGTCTCCCCAAGAATTGCGACCATCAAATTAAAGATTTCAGTTAGAGACTGAGCCTGACCTTCAGCTAAGATACATCGTCCAACAGGGGAGCAGCCTTGGGGAGACCCGTTAGGAATTTAGAGTGTAAACCTTGTGTGATGACCCTCCGCAAAATAAAATATAACTTCTGTTATGCAAACTCCGTGCATGATAACGTATATCCCAAGATTTCAAAACTGGGGGGGGGAGTCAGTAAGTGGGGCGCACCGTCCTTCTAGATACAGTTCTACTCTAGACTGGCAGCAAACATGTGGGGAGGCTGTGCAGAGCAGGTCTAGGGCAGCTGGAGCTCTGTGGAAGGCAGCTGTAAATCCTGGTATCTGGCCTCCATCTTTATAGGCCCCGCCCCTGTGCCCCCTCCTCCGTTTAAACTTCTCCTAAATAAATAAATAAATAAATAAATAAATAAATAAATAAACAAATCTTCTCCTAAATAAACAAACAAGTGGTTTTCCCGGGGCCACCGGAGAGCACAGGAGTCCAATTAAACCTAGTTTGGTTTGTTTTGATTTGGATTGGTTGGGATTTTTTGCTCGACAGAGAGCTTGTGTTAGAAAATATTCCTAACATCTTGGCGGTCTCACGGAGATAGATAATATTCCTAAAAGCAGCCAGAGACGGAGTAGAAGGGCCGGGTCCCTGTTGGAGAGAAGACACCTGCAAGAGGCGTTTGTGTGTGTGTGGTGGTGGTGGTGGGAGCACGGACTCGGGAAACTAAAGAAAAAGAGACCGCGGTAGACCGGTAAAGAGGTAAAGTAGACATCACCGGAAGTGGAGCGTATTGTGCCAGGTCAGGAGGAGCCGCTCCAGGGAACGAGGGACAGGAAATTGCGCCATTCCCCTTTTGACTCGGGGAGCCCCGTGGTTCAGACCTGGTTGAGGAAGACCCCGCTGTGAGTTCGGGGACCTGAAAATTCCGCAGAGCCGCAGTTTCCGGGGAATTTCCTGGGAAAGTCAGCAGCGCAGGGGCGGGAACCGCAGCCCGGCGGCCCTGGAACCTCCCAGGTCAGAGGAGCTGCGGGACTGGGACCCAAGAGGGAAGGGACCGGGGATGTGCTCGCTGAGGCTGCTCAGAAGGACTCGGCTTTCAAAATTATGTTGTAAATATCGTTCGGTTGTCGATAAGGTTGAGATCCTATGAAGTGGAGTTTAATCGTGATTTTGTTTTTATCTTTTATGGTTGTCAGAATATTTTCACAAAATAATATCGTAGAGCATCTGCAGTGTCTGTAGTTTGCAAACGCGTTCTCTTTCATGCTGTAACAGTTACAAAGCTTCTGGAGTTCAAATTCCTCCATGCTTTTTTAACTGCCGTAGTCCACTACTTCCCTACTCAAGAGTGGCCTTCAGCGCGAAGAATAGCTGTCCCCAGAGGTATTAGTGAAATGAGCTACCTCTGTATATTTGATTGGATCGGAAAGTATACATTATAAATCACCACAGTTATCGTTGTAAATATTAGCATTTCCTGAGATGTATGCACTCTGCTGTAAAAACAGAATTCACAAATGTGTCATATGGTTAGCTGTCTGAATGAAAAACGAGGATACAACTGCTCCACCAAGTTGTTATCGTAGGTATGAGGGAGAAAATAGCCAGAGGCATCTGCGATAGTCCAGAATAAACNCAGAGAGGAGAGAGAGAGACACACAGGCTATGGGTGTGAACTGAGCCATTTAAAGGCAGATTGAGTATTTGTATGTATAGCAGTTATCAGTACTGACTTAACTGTCTAGGGCCTGTGACTTTCCTTTCCCTCTTGTGCAGGTTCCTTGTACCATCCATGTATTTCCTTCTGTAGAGCTGGTCTCATACTGAACCAGAATAGCTTCTGGTACCCATGGAATAGTATTGCCGCTATAACACCAGTGGGTATGACTTGCCTGACAGATTGGGATCGCTTCACACGGGATCCAAATCTGGTTATGGCCCCCTGCCCCAGCCTGCATAGCAGTTTCTGACAATATGACTGCTATGACCTGGGAGTTCAGGATATCTGCAGACAGGGTGAGTGGTCTGACCTGAGCTTCCTTAAGAAGGTCCACTTGACTTCTGACTCTCCTATGTTGTCCTCTTTGAATTTTTTCTGTCTTTCTTGAATTGTGTACCCACTGATGGCACTGTGCTGAGTTAGTCCTCATTCAAGAGGAATAATTCCAGTTGTCCTTCTTTTGTAATGTTTGGTTTAGGTTTGTGTCTGTTCATCTTTATTATGCTGAGGTATGTTCCTCCTGTTCTCATATGCTTGAGAGCTTTTATACTGCCACAGGGCCTTCTTGTATCTATTGACGTAGTCATTTTTCTTCTCTCACTGAGTCCACATATTTGGTGTCTTTGATTGATTAATTTGTAGGTCTTGTATTCTTGGCATGGTTTCAACTTTCATTTCATTGTAATCTAGAGAAATTTTCTGTGTCTCTGACCATCCTGGCAACTGGTCTGGGTTTTTATTTATTTATTTACTTATTTTTGGTTTGGACTCACCTGCTTTGGGTGTCAAGGTAAACCCGGCTCTTTGTGATGACCTTCTAGCTTTCCTTTTTTGTGTGTTTTATTTACTCATCTTTCGGCAGTAGTAGGTTTTTCTAGAGGAAAGGAGAATTCTGTGCTGAATTTGTCCAGTCCTCAGACAGTGATAGAGAAAATATTTACTGCTTCATTCTCATCCCTGCTTAATGCATTGTAGGAATTTAGCAGAGTCACTGTGTCTGGGGTAGATATTGAAATGAAGGGCTATTTGTTAGCATTACTTTGACCTTGAAGAATTTTTGTGGAAAACAGTGATTGTTTCCTGTGTTTTGGAGAAATATTTTGCTGAAGAAGACATTGGAATCATCCCAGAAGTTGGTCACAAGATGCCTCAGGCTCACCTGAAGCTCTTGTATCTTTTTGTTTTGCTTTCTATAAATACTATTGTTCTAGATGTTATGGTAAAACTAAAACAACCGCGCTGTTT
>LOEQ01006059.1:39349-73424 GCA_001685075.1 Bramus lutescens
GTGGGCAATGGGCCATGAGGAGCTACGGTGGTAAAATGCTGCGGTTCCCCAAGTGGCCAGGGGGTCCCAGGCAGGGAGCCACACAGTGGATGAGAGACAGAAACAGATAGGCATGCCATGCAGAGAAAGTGGGTATTTATTTAGTGGGTTATGGATTGGAAAGGGGAACTGGAAAAGGGAGAAGAGCAGGGAAGGAATAGGGGGGAGGGAGTAGGTGGGGTTTGTCTCTTAAAGAGATGTGACAGACCATTACACTAGAGTCATGGTGGTGTGTGATGCTCTCCTCTATTAAGACATGTAAATTAGAGACCTTAACATGAGGAATTTGTTTAACAAGTGAGACTTGACCTTCCTGCTGCCACATTGGCCTTCAAATTTCCTCTTAGAGTGTCTTGTTTCTTCAACTGACCCATGCTACATAATATATCATGGCAATATGTGTTTTAGTCTTATAATATAAGAGGTTGATGATCTGTTCTTTGTAAGAAACCATCATTTCTTCTTCAGTTCTGATTTATTTGTGTATGACTTTCCATAGCATTCTATGAGGTAACACTGGCATTATTGTCATGCATTTCAATGTTCTTTTTCCAGCTCCAGTTCTAATGCATATGGATTCACTTTTTTAGTTTAGATTATGTGAACAATGCTTTGTCAGTACTTTAGTCTCTTCACAGAAACTAGTCTGTCGTGTTGAACCACTGTATTATTTTTGAGTCTCTATTTCATAAATTCTACATAACCTTACTAATATCTTCCTGCATAGTATTTCAGATTGACTTGTTCACCAGCTTGTAAATCCTCAGGTTCGTAATTATGGACAAATGTCTTTTATAACCAGTGCCTCTTGCTAACAGAAACTTGTCAATGTGTCTTTGTCACCCCCACTTCTGTGTGATTGTCTTTCTTATCAACTTTATTTTTATCATTATTTATTTAGTTAGTTAGTTAGGGTTTTTTATTTTATTTTAATTTTTTATTTCCAGACAGGGTTTCTCTGTTTAACAGTTCTGGCCATCCTGGAATTTGCTTTGTAGACCAGGCTAGGCTTGAACTCACCAAGACCACCTGCCTCTGCCTCCCAAGTACTGCGATTAAAGGTCTACACCACCACATCTGGCCTGTGTGATTCTCTTTCATGAGCTGCTCTCACTCTGGCACACTAAGAAAGTATCCTCAATGCTCCATAAACTCTGTCTCACTGTTCCTTGATTAAGTCTCTACAGTAGCTAATTAAGAAACAATAAACCAAGTTCTAGAGAGGTGACTCACTGTTAAGGGCACTTGCAGGTTCAGTATTATGTACCTTCCTTGGGACTTAACAACCTTCTGGACCTCAGGTTCCAGAGGATATATTGTGCTTTTCTGGCTGCTGCAGGCCTCTGCAAGCATGAGGTGCACAGACCTAAGTTCAGGCATAGACACTCATCCAAATAAAATTAAAATAAATAATCCTTAAAGGAAAATATAAGCAGTCTGGATGTAGTATATAAGGGTTCAAAATAAAATAACAGTATAGAAATGAACTTGGAGGTATCACTATTAGTGAGAGAGTAAATATGGATCCTGGATATGTGGTGGGATTTCTGATATGTCATGTCAACAAGTTAAGAAAGATCCCTATGTATGATAAATAAATAATGTTTTGTTTATGGGCAGAGGTTTTATCATATTGGTTATGTAGTTAGGAACACAGAGTAACTTCTGAAAGGATACACCCTAATTGTACAGGATTTATAGTATAGGAAAATGCTGTCACCCAGCATTCCATCAACAGAGAAGTCTTCAATGGAAAAAAAGTGAATTGTATCAAACAGCACAATTTTCTTATTCTTAGGTGCCACCAGAGGCCTTAGCTCTCAGTTCTCCTAACTGATCAGTCTGTTATGATGTAGAAAGGTCACATTCTCTCTCCAAATAGTTCATGATTACCAGACAGGACTTGGCAGTTTTTTTGCATCAGTAAAATAAGTTGGATTAAGGTCTGTGAGTTAATTGACACACACAGAACAAACTGTTCCATGCTGTTCGTATATAAAATGCTCTGAAACCAAACACATTGAGTGGCATTCTCACTGGCACACTGAGATCTGTGGTTTGCAGTTGAGTTTCTAAGGTTCGGAAGGTCGTGCATGTTCCTCTCTCAGGAGAGTTAGCAACATCTGGTGCTCTTTACTGGAAATTTTGACCTTGCAGCATTTCACCTTCATCTCTCCATTGCAGTCAAATTCCAGGTTGCTGATGAGACACATCCCCTTTCTATTGCTATTCCTGAGGTCCTCCCCCTTTCATTAGTTTAAAGATAATGAGTTCTTCATGTGCCCTCTGGTTTGTGCTGAATAGGATTAGTGGAGGTGTTGAGTCTCTTTCCTTCCTCCAAGTTGAGGATTTTCTCCTATTACCTTATATTGTAGCTTTCAGAGCTACATGTTGTTGTCTTTGTATTGCTTTTTTTAAATATATTTTTTGAAGCCTATTTATTTTATTTTAGTTTTTTGATTATAGGGTTTCTTCCAGATAGTCCTACCTGGCTATCCTGGAACTTACTATGTAGACCAGTCTGGCTTTGAACTCACAGAAATATGCTTACCTCTGTTTCCTGATTGCTGGGATCAAGGGTGTGTTTCACCACTGCCAGGCTGTCTTTGTATTGCTTTAATACTCCTGCTATACTGTGAATTTCTTGACTTCATTTACTTGTTATTTTTCTTGATTAGCTCATTGACTATCTTGTAAATTCCTCAAGGAATTTATAAATACCTGCACTTGGTTTCTAGAGACTTTACTTTCTTTATATATCTTGATCTTTGAAAATTCTCTTGATTGTTGTTTGCATTTCATCATTTAGAAATTTGAGTCTCTTATTCCAAAATCATGGGAAAAAGTTGAGCAATTCTGCTGAGGTCATAGGAAAGAAACATAGGATACTTCTGCCCCGTGACTTGGTAAGATGTGTTGGGAATTAAATTAGTAATAAGAGGCATCGGCTCACCTTTTTAAAAAATATTTATTTATTTATTATGTATACAATATTCTGTCTGCGTGTATGCCTGCAGGCCAGAAGAGGGCACCAGACCTTGCTGGGAATTGAACTCAAGACCCTTGGAAGAGCAGGCAATGCTCCTAACTGCTGAGCCATCTCTCCCGCCCCACCATCTGCTTTCCTATATTTACCCTAAAGTTATTCAATGAAGAAATCATAGATATTCTCAGTACCCGTCAAGATATAAGATGATACAAAATGTAACTGTGACATATGTGTATGCATATATACAGTAGATCTATAATTATGTAAGCATAAAATCTATTATCCACACATGAAAAATCAATGCCCATTTCATGACCTGGAATTAGCATGAGATATACAATTACATAAGACAAGAGAGTAGAGAGATGTCTCACAGTTCTACTTTCTCTTGAGAGTATAATGGTAGCAGCCAGGGACTGAAAGACCTCAGAGTTGTTACAATGAATATTTATTGTCAACTTGATGTATTAAGAACTGCCTTTAGGCTAGAGAGATGGCTCAGAGGCTAAAAGAACTTACTGCTCTTGCAAAAGACCAGGATGCCATCTTAGCAGCCACATGGTCCATAGCCACTCAGTAGCTCCAGATTTTGTGGATCTGATCCTCTCCTGACCTCCCTGGACTCCATAGGTGCAAGTGGTACATATGCATACTTGCAGGTATATAGTTGGACCTCTTTGTTGGGTTGGAGAAGGCAATAATGCTGGACCTGATCTATCGGGGACCAGCCTCAACAAAAATACCTCCTGCCAGAGTAGAGGCGTGGGATTTAGAAATATAGTAAAGAATATGAAGAGGTGAATGAAAGTAATAAAACGGAGAAACAGAATAGTATCAGGAGGGAATTTCAGTGAGTACTGAAATTCGCCCATGTTTAATTTTTAATTGCTTTAAATACACCTGACCCCAAAACACTGCATTAACATAATACAAGGAAATGAACATACCAATTGAAGGCTACATCCATAGTTAAGCATTTTGTTGATAGAACAAAATAAGTCATGTTCACACCCTAGACCAAAACATTCCGCAGGCAAACCACTCCCTGGGTAGAATCCAAAGTTATTTCCATAAGAGAACTGAAGCCTTAATTGGAGACTTAGACTTTTGTTTGAGGTAAAACTTCTACTTCTCTATACTTGAAATACAAGGTCTGACTATTAACCACACTTGTTGACAATAACCTTGAGAGAACAGAACTCTCTGGTCTAAATCTAGGTGGCACCTTTGTTTGAGATAGAAACCTTGAAGGACTAGAGGTAAATTCCAACTCTCTGGTCAATGTGGAAATCGGCTCACATTTTCAGGCCTCCATACTGATACAGACTCAAATAATGGGTTTTGGCAGATAACATAGGAATGAAGTCATCAGTCCTGCTCCTTTCATGTCTTTATTTTTGGGACCTTCTGAGTTTAACTAAATTTGCCTGTCTGAACATGGGTCTGGGGTTACTTACTGGATCCTGTGCAACTCCTAAATGTCTCAGCCTCTGAAATGGACATCTGTCTACTGTCTGCTGTGAACTTCCTATAGACATGCAGTTAGGGTGCCTCTCTTAGCCTTGATGGAATGTTGATGAACTCAGTCTCATGAGGCATTCTGCAGATGAACACAGAGGCATATTCAGATCCAGAAATTTTTTCACTGCATGTTCTCCATTCTCTGGTTCCGGCTCTTCCATTTTTCTACTAGGTCTTCTAGGATGTTCCTTTGAGAAGGTTCTTCACTGATAGGCTCCTGAAGAGGAAAGTCCAGAGGATAGAAAAGATGGGTTCAAGTTTTCTTATGTAAGCTATGTCTTATGCCTTATGCAGGGTTATTGAGTATAGTATCTTATACACAGTTCTAAAAATTAGAATGGGTCAGTGTTCGCAAAAGTATGTAATACAGTGTGATAAAGTATAGAGAATTCAATCAGCATTGTACAAGGAACACAGGCTATCACAGCATCAGAGATCAAGCACACCTCAGCCTTGGGACAGATATCTCCAACCCCTCATGTTGTGAAGAGTTGGGCCCTCTGGGTCAGAAGTCACAATTCCCAAGTACTTTGACCATTATTGGCACATAATCCTGGGGCAGAGGAAGAATAGTATTCCTACTCCATACATCAGGTCCTCAAGGAAAGCCTCAGATTAATTTAGGCATCACAATTCCTGTGTTCTATTTAGCATCCATGATGCTGGCATTATTTAACATCTTAGTATGGATGAGTATTGTTTTCTGTACTAACATCTGAGCACTTCAGTAAGAAGACTGACTGATGAAGGCTGAGTGCACCACTTTACTTTTCAATATAAACAACAATTTAAAAGAAAGTTTGCCATTAGTACCTTTTAGGAAGAAAAGAGTAAGGGCCCCTGTAGTGCTTATGACATGTTCTTGATAAGGTTTCAAAATGTGATATGCTTTCTCTATCTGAAAGAGAACCTTTAATCCAGTAGAAAATGTAATTATTTCTGGTCTGTTGCCTTCATAAATCATTATGACCAAGGCAACTTTTGGCTAATGCTTTCTGAGGGATCAGAGTCCATCATGGCAGGAAGGTCAGAGAGCGAGCAACCATGTGAATTGAATAGAAAGTGAGAGATCACATCCTTAAATTAACCACAGTCACTAAGGAGGGGGAGAGAGAACTAAGGTGACTTGAGGATCATTTTTTCTCAGAGCCTGTCCCCAGGTGTCATACTTTATTCAATATTGTTACAACAACTAATCTTCCCAAAACACTGTGACCAACTGGGCACTTAGGTTCAAATATATAAGTCAATGGGAGATATTCTCATCCAAGCCAATACAGTCAGTCTCCTAATATTCATGCTGTAATTGTGTAGGAATGCACATTTTCGGGGATTTTAAATCAGTGTAGAAAATAATACCTTTAAATTCTTGTTTGGCTTTTTCATTTGTTGTTTCTCTCTGTAGCCCTGACTGACCTGTTACCTGATACAAAGAGCAGCTTGGCTTCCAACTCACATGGATCTTCCCAACTTTGCCTCCTGAGTGCTTGAATTAAAGACCTACCCCACTATTCCAGGCTTCAATTTCACTTTTATCTTTTAATATTGCTGCTGTAATGCAGCAAGAATTTAGTTCATTTGTTTGACCTATCATTTTTTTCTTGATTGAGTGATCCAGCTCCTTAGCCTTATACTGAAACTCTGGTGTTTGTTTTTTACTTGCTATATCCTGGTGGACCTCTCTCCACTGAGTTATATTGGGCTTACAGACTTCTCCATTTCTCACTTTATTAGTTTAGGGATTCCTTCGATTTCCATCTCTAGATTGCAATGTTCACATCCTGCATTATCCTCCTTATTTCCTCAGCCATTTGCTGGAGTTCCCTTGCCCTTCAATCAGTTTGTTTCTGTCCCCTTTGAGCTCTGGTGCTTGTTTCCTCTTTATATCCCTTGACTTTGTTTCACAAAATGTAAGCTGTGTGTGAATGAATCTCACATCTCACAGAGTAAAGTGAAATACTTACCGAAAGAGTCATTTTTCATGATATTTTCTCTTTCTTTGATGTTTTTCCTTTGGACAGATGTTAGTATCCTTAGTTTTTGTTCCTTGCAAAGTTCCAGGTGCTTTCTGAAGAATCTTTCTCCTGTGCAGGTTTTACGTTCTCAGTCAGTCCGGCTCACCTGTGAAACAGAACCTAGAGCCCTGGATGGATAAGAGAGAGGAGACAGTAGCAAAGGATCCAGGTTTGTTAGAGGGATTGAGGAAGGGGTGAAGGGATGGGGAAGGGCTCAAGTGACTTTAGAGACAGGACATGAAATTGGTTTTGCCTCATACTATTTTATCCTAAATGATTCTAGAAAATTCCCCTGAGAATAATCCCTAGATTCTCCTATTGTAGGAGTTTGAGGACTGTATGTAAATGCTAATATTCCAACACAAATACAACTTTCTTTGACTTTGCCTGGGAGTTTATTGTGCCCCTCTAATATTATCATAACTGGTTGTAATTTTATGCCAGCATCAGTGGTTTCATTACTATAGTTTCAATATGGTGTTTAGTTAGAACCATTGAAGCCTCTTGGTTTGTCCTGCACACAGAGTTTTTGGAACATTTTCTCATTCCTTCAGGTTCTGTGTCTTTGAGGGTTAATTTCTCTATTTTCTAAAATAATGTCATCATGATTTTGATCAGAGTTGATTCATATCTCTGCACAATATTAATCTCTAGCTACATTGCCTTCCCTTTGATATCTTGTCTGTCAGTGATATCTCAGTGGTTTGTGTCACTTCAATTTTTATGTGTTTTGAAATTACCTCTGGGATTGATCCTGCTCTCGTAATTTATGAACTCTTTGTGGTGTCTCATAATTTTATAAATTTTAGGAAGATTTTTTACATTTACATAAAAAAGAATACCTGAAAATTCTTGGTACATATTACTAGAATCTTTACAGAAGATCCTTTTATATTTTTCTATGTTTGAATGAGAACATGCTATCAACAAGTCAATATTCATACATCTTGTATTCTTCTCTTCTATCTACTGTTGATGTCAGCATTCAGCATGCTTTGTGAAGACACTTTTTTGGTTTATTGAGACAGGGTTTTTCTGTGTAACAGTTCTGGTTTTCCTGGAACTCACTTTGTAGACCAGGCTGGTCTCTAACTCACTGAGATACGCTTGCCACTGCCTCCTGAGTCCTGGTATTAAAGGTGTGCATCACCATTGCCCCCCTGGGAAAACACTTTTTTTTTTTTAGCATTGATCGTGACTAGGTTTGAAGACTTGTTCTATTTTTAAGACGTGTCCAAAGTAGAGTGTTGGCAGAGTCTACCTATACATTCCTAACTGCCCAAGACACAAATAATCACATAGAAACTGTATTAATTACAACACTGCTTGGTCTATTAGTTTATGCATATTTCTAACTAATTCTTACATCTTAAATCAACCCATCTCAATCTGTGCATCACGATGAGGTTATGGCCTTCTGGCTAGGTTTCAGCGGGCTTTAGTGGGCACCTTTCTCCTTTGGCAGCTACATGGCGTATCCCTGACTCTGTCTGCTTCCTCCTCTATATGCTTAGAATTCCCACCTTACTCTATTCTTCCCTGCCATAGGCCAAAGCAGCTTCATTCATTAACCAATAATACTATCACATATACATAAGGACATTCTGCATCATCTCTTTTCTGTCTAAATAAAAAAGAAGATTTTAGCTTTAACATAGTAAAATTACATATACAAAAGTGTTATCAAACAAGAATTATAGTTACAATATTTCTTTGTGAGTCTAAACTTTCATATCTAATTTATCTATTGTCATAACTAGAAAATTATAAATATCTGTCTTCAACTTTTCAAAGAACCTAGAAGGATATGATACTACCTAAGGAACTGTATTGTAAGCAACTTCCAAGGTTCTAGAATTGGCAGAGACAGCTTGCGGCCTGGACAGTCATCCAAAATTCTTCTGTAACATTGGGGCATCCATCTTCAAACTACAGGCCTAAAGGATCCAGCACTTTACCATGAAGCATGAAATTTGATCTGTTCTGTCTTGTAATGGCAAAGTTCATCAGTTAACTTTATTCTGTGTTCTGCAGAATGTCTGGCAGTTTCTTCTATGAAACAGGAACCCTCAAGGACCATCCTGCCATTTACAAAGTTCAGCAGTCACTTTTCTGTGGGTCCTATATGTCTAATTCATGCAGTATACCATCAAGCAGTCCAGGCAAGAACAGTTTCTTGCTCAAATGGTTAGCCTTGTCACATTGAAGGCAAATTCCATAATGAGTTTCTTCAATGTCCATCAACCTCTGAAGTAGTTGGTGCTGCTAGAAGCAGACATGTCTCACTATTGAGAAAAGTGTTCAGTTCTTAAAACGTTTTAAATGTCATATTTCATAGGTCTTTGAAGTGTTGAAAATTATCTAACTGAAGTATATCTCTACATACTTAGAAAACCTAACATGACTGCAAGCTTGACTATTATAAATGACTTTTAACCTGTATTTCTCAATTATACATTACATTTTAAATGAGCTTCACAATCATAATACCTTAATCAAGAGCAGAAATGTACATATAACAAAATTGACCTTAAATTTGTCTCAACAAGCCAAGATCCATACCAATGCAAAGTATTTATCTCTATATCATATCCCCCTTTAAATGAAAGCAAACATTTATAAACAATCATTTAGGGAATTGGGCATAGTCCTCTCCAAACTCCTTACTTCTTTTTGTTGGGTGAAGTATTTTAGGGGGTTCACGGAGACCTTTCAAGGAGTCTTTGTTCATCAAACTACATTAGTCTGGAAGGAATCTATGGGTTCTCATCTTCTGTGGAAACAAATGCAGAACCTTTTTTCCAAAGTAACATGTCCTTAGACCCAAATTTTGAAATCAAGATACCTTTAAAATATATTTTTTGGTTTAGCTTAATAGCCCTCGAATCAAATATCTCTCTGTAGTCAAAAAATTCAAAGAAAACACAATAATACGCATAATCCAGACTCTCTGTGTATATTCCATGCTTATGTGGCTTATTTTTCTTTACTTCTTTGATCTATGACTGTCTGTACTCTATCTCTTTAAAGACTTTGTTTTATTTTATAGAACCGTTTACTTTTTTAAAAATAACTATTTCTTTTCCAAAGCCTACATACATTTATCCAACACTGTGATCCATTTAGAGGTCCTTTTTTCCTTTATCTGAATCTGTCTTTATTGTGTATCTGTAATAATTTTCTGACCAGGAAAGCTTTTTAAATGATAAGGAGCTTGGTCCCAGCATCCCTGAATGCTTTTCCTCTCTCAGGCTTTCAATATAGTGGAGGTAGTTCACCACCAGCTCTGTGTCTGCCTGGTGGGAGCCATCCTCACCACCTCAACTCTGGGTAGGACTGTGTAAATAAATAAACCCTTTTTATCTAAGTAAAATCTAAATCTGCCATGCACTGTACTCAATGGCCTGGAAATGTCTCTTAATATGGCAGCAGGAATCCTCGCATGCTCCCCTGCCTGTGCACTCCTAGCATACCCTATCCTGCCATCTGCCCAGGCGAAAAGCTACTTTCTTCCCGACTCTGAGTGGGCACACAACTACCCAGACCCAAAGTGGGTGCCAGATGTGGATGGACTCAATAATGTAATGGAGTATAATAAAGGGTTCTTTATTTAGGGGTTGACTCACAGATACACAGTCCTCTGCATGATTGCAGAATAGGACCAGAATCCGGAAGCTGAGAGAGAGAGAGACAGAGAGAGAGAGAGACAGAGAGAGACAGAGAGACAGAGAGAGAGACAGAGAGACACAGAGAGAGAGGCAGAGAGAGGCAGTGCATGGTTGTCTCTTTTTAATAGTATAGGAGACCACACCCAAGTGGGCTGGTGTCTTAAAGGCTATTGGCTGAAGGAGTTCCCACAGCAGTGGAGCATGCTGATTGAGGAGACTGGGCATTTTCTGCTCTTATGTGGATGGTTTCTCTGGAGGCCTGCTCATCATTATTGGTCTGTGCTGATCATGGTCATCTTTCTCAATGGTGGATGTTGTGTTGAAGCTTCTCTGCATCATTGTCTATTTATGTCCTACAATTTTGACATTATTGCTTCATGTCTTTTGGGAATTGCATGTTGATCACATTCCTTTCTAGAAATGGACTATTTGGTCATTTGTTAATATTTTCTGTTTTGTGTATTTACAGATGTGGCTTTTCCTGTTATGTATCATAATTATGACCTTCACATAAAATTTTTAAAAAATCTCTCTTACTCTTATCCCTTTGTATTCTTACTTTTGAAGTAAATATTTTTATAGAAAGTATGCATTTTAGTTTTAGGGTGTTTTCTCTTTTCCTTTTGAAGCTGCATCCTAATTTCATGTTTAGTTTTGGGCATTTTAGACATACATTTCAAGAGATCACTGAAGGAAAATATAAACACATGCTGTTTTGTTAATTTTTTCTTTATTATGTTTCTTTCCCTTTTTCTGAGATTCTTTCTATTCATTCATAGTTTGCAGTATATTTCATTCCTTTGTAACCTGATAAGCATCTGCTCTAGGTTTTCTCTTTTTGCATATTTGGTTGTTCAGGAAGCTGCACACTGACTTGCTTGGTGGCTGCAGTGATTTGTATTCTCACTCACACGACATCTGTGTTCTTCCTCCTGCATTATCCCAGCATATGTTATTGTTTAAATCCTTGAGCGTGTATACTAACTGGGCAGACATCTCAGTCTGCATTAGAGGAACATTTTCTTCATTCATAAATGTGTTCTTTACATTTTGGCTACGTCAGAGATTTTGTGAATTGTCACTTGCTTTGTTTGTTTGTTTTTCGAGACAGGGTTTCTCTATAACAGCCCTAGCTTTCCTGGAACTCTTTCTGTAGACCAGGCTGGCCTCGCCTGCCTCTTCCTCTGCCTACCATGTTCTTGAACCAAATGGCATTATTTCTTGATTATAATATTATTTGCTTTGCCTTTTTTAAAGCCTTCTGAGGAGCTCTGGAAATTAATGTATTCTGTTATGAAATGTTTGCTAATAAATGTCTCTGTTCTGTAGCCTGTTTCTTCATACTTTTACTTATTACCATTTTATGCTATTTTTCAGTTGCACATAGTCAAATTTCACCAAATCTTATCTCAAAAAACAAACAAAAATATCTGAAGTCTTATATTCTCCTATGAAGATCTTAATTCTGTCACTAAATTATAGATCATGTGGGTGTATCTTGATGTTTATATTCATGTCACAATTGCCAAGATGTTTACAGAAGCATGATGTGGTAGAGAATTTACATTATATGTTGTCTGTAAACATGGTTCTCTTTGTTATTGTGACAATTCCAAAGCTCCTGAAATTGAAAGTCATCCATTCTTGAACAGATACCTGTTAAAGAGAGTGGCCTTTTTTCCACGACATCTAGGCATTCCCCGAGAGCTTTTTAGATATCAGTCACATAAGCAACCTTCAATTTCCAGCAACCACATGATGGCTCACGACCATCTGTAATGAGATCTGGTGCCTTCTTGAGGAATAGACCTGGTCAGTTGTCCTCATCAACTTAGACCATGAAACCCATTATGGAAAAATTCAATGGAACCATCATATAGAAGCTGCCCATGCATGCTTCAGTATTGCCAAGGCATAAATTTCATTCATTCGTTCATTCATTCATTTATTCATTCATTCACATAGGAGCCACTGCAGTTTTCACTAAATCAGGAAGTATATTTTAGTAAGCTAAAAGGCTATTGTTGTAAAGATTATCATTTACTAAGCAAACTGTTTTCTCCCCCTCATTTTCCAACTGAGAATTATGCAGGTTATGATGGAAGTACAGTATTCTGAAATGTGGTTTTGTATATGTAGTGTTTAATATTACACCCTAGAGTATGGAAGAGTACACTATGTATGTATGCTATCAGACATATCAGGCCACACTGCTTTTACAGTCACAATATGCACTATAGGTTAGGATAAAATTAGAGAGCATCTGTTAAATGATTCTTATCACTCAAGTGTATGAGAAAAATTGACACCAGCTGTCTTTTGTCTCCTTCTTTGAAGAAAAGCACTTTTCCCATAACACATGACCAAACTGGCCTGGTGATGTTTGGTTTTGCCTTTATTTTGTTGAGTCTGGCTCAGATTTCACCATGTACACCAACCTGGTCCCACCAGGTCCCAACCTGCCTGCCTCTGCCTTCTGAGTGCTGAAATTAAAGTGTGCAGGAACTGAGTTAGCCCCAATACTCACTTCTTTTTTTTTTATTTTATTTCATGATTTGTTGATAGGTAGGGCTGTGACTGTGACTGCTCTCAGGAGGAGGGCAATGCTTGAGCTTCCTCAGCTGCCTTTGTACAGTGATTGGATGTCCTGGGACTGCAGCAGTCTGTTTTTTGTGTGTGAGAATAGTTTTCTTCCATCTCCATTGCTCCTCCTCAGGATTCCTGGGAAAACTACCCTGCAAGTATTGAGGTTTGTGTGAATGAGTCTCACATCCAACAGTGGAAAGTGAAATTCTCACAAGAGGAAAGTGTAACGGTTAGAGCTCTGTGGGGAAAGTTTTCCCCAGTAGAGGTGTTACAGTTCTGAAGGGAAAGGCACAAGTACTACAGCTCTATGGTGGAAGGTTTCCCCAATACAAACATTACGTCTCTGAGGGAAAAGGTTTTCTAACTGAAGCTGATACAGGTCTGCTCCCACTGGGAGGGTTTCCCTAGTGCAGGTGTTTCAGTTATGAAGGGAAAGGTATTCCTGTAGTTTGGAGTCAAGGAATAGCACAACATTAACACTGTACAACAAACCTCACAGAATTTTTTTTTTTGAGAGGGAAAAAGTCAAGAGTCTGTCTGCCTCTCCTCTGCCAAGAAGCATCTGAGAATTGAGCAGAAGACAGTATTTAGCTAATGTTTCTTTGGCCCATGTAGAGCTTTCCAGGGTTTCGTTTGGTGTGTTTTCAAGTTCAGAGCTTGGACCTTCTACTTTGTATGGCAGAGCTTGGCTGCCTGTATCTGAAGGGGTTTGTCTGCCTATTAGGGCAGTTCGATTGACCTCTGTGTGAACTCTGGTGGTTGGAGATCCTCAGTGGTGGGACCTGGCCAATAGTATGCTTCAAAGAACTTTTATCCTCCTCTTTTTGTTTACTGTTCAGAGTTTGGAAAGGTTTGTGACATTATCATTCCGCTACATCCTGCTTAATTTGAGACAATCTTGACCTTCAACGGCAGGATATAAGCCTCTGGTACCATTTCATGAAGGCAACTACTATATCCGGCCTCTTATACAAACATTGCTACTCCTCCAGAACCTAATATTTTTCCTATTACTACGTCCATTGAAAGCTCTTGTTCCCATACCATGATCCTTTGTATAGATAGTTTAGACCTAATGTGTTCACATTAAATAGTGTTTCATCTAATGTACATATTAGACTTTTGAAGAGTACCTAATTATCTATATTACTTTTTCCTAAACCATTCAATATTTGTGTTCTTTTCTGACCTGCATTGCTTTCACTTGATGAAAAAAATCCCCTTATTTTTTCCTGGTTGTTTTCTGTGCTCTGGAATCTCTTTCAGAGAGTGTTTGTTTATTCCCAAATAAGTATTTAATCATGTTTTCTTATATCACTTTTATCATTTCAAGTTTTCCAAGAAGTTCCTTGATCTACTTCATTTTGATTTTTGTGTAGAGTGAGTGATAATGGATCTAATATCACTTGTCTGCTCTGTGCTTCCTTCTGGATTCTCTGCTCTATTCATTTTTCCATGTGTTTCTTTATGTGTAGACCCACATTGTCTTTGTTTTGTCACTCTGTCTTATGATATATGATCAGGTCTCTAGTAATACTCTTTTTTAGGGATAATTTTGATATTTACAATTTTTCTTTGTCCATGTGACTGTTTTCCATAACTACTTTTGTGGAAAATATGAGTATTTGCATCAATTCTGCTAGTTGCTATTAGTAATATAACCATGTGTAGGAAATTTGTCTTTCAACTTGTCACAAGTTACCAGAGAGAAAGGCACCTCCTTAGAGAATAATACCTCCATAAATCTGGCTACAACTTTTTATTGATTGAAAGGGGAGGGCCCAGCCTGTTGGGGGTGGTCTGCTGATTTTTTTGATTCTATAAAGAAAGCAGGCTAAGCAAACTATGGGGAGCAGGCCAGTAAGCAGCACTTTTATATGGCTCCTGCCCTAGCCCCTACCTCCAGTTTCCTGAGTTCCTTAACTGGCTTCCTTCAATGATGAACAGTAGTAAGCAAGTGTGAGGCAAATTAATTCTCTCCTCCCCAACTTGGTTTTTGTTCATAGTATTTCATAGCTGCAGTAGAAATCCTTACTGAGTCAACACATTTCATTCATCAGTTATTGTTCACATAAGTCCATTTCTTTGTGTACTATATTGTACTAATATTTCTTTTTCCTGAGTGCCTTATAAATTTCTTCCTGCGAGTGAATTCATCATTGCTTTTTGAAGCAACATGATGCCTTAAATTTTTATTCTCATCATTAAATAAAGTAGTGATTTTCTGTTAGTTTGTTTTTTAAAATGATTTATTTATTTAGTATATATACAGTGTTCTGCCTGCATGTATGACTACAGACCAGAAGAGGGCACCAAATCTCAATGCACATAGTTGTTATCCATCATGTGGTTACTGGGAATTGAACTCAGGACCTCTGGAAGTCTCTTAACCTCTGAGCCATCTCTCCAGCTCCTTGTGTTAGTTTTATACTTTTCAATAATACATGAAGCACCTAGCAAATTTAATATTTTACCGTAGTTTCTATATCAAGTTTTTTTCTGTGATCACATCATTCAAAAGGAATTTGGTGCCTATACTGTGTTTTTAATCTTAATTCTTTTTCTTTGTTCAAATTCTCTGTCTCATTCTTATCCCTCTGGATTCAGTAACGCTAGAGAACACATACATCTTTCTCTCTTTATTGTTTTCCTGCTAATGCTGTTCATTTTTTTCCTTGTGCTGTACTATTGGCCTCAGTCTAACACATGTGGCTTTTACTGTGTTTAGCTGTGTTCCATTCTTCCTATTTTCTTCAGAAGTTTAATCACAAAATCTCTTAACATTTGTCTCATGACATTTCCATTCCTACTGGGATTTATCTGTCATGGGTTTTTTTTTATTCATGATTTTTATTTAATATTCTGCTAATTTACTTCTCTCTAGTTAAAGTGGTAGTTTTTTGTTTTTTGTTTTGTTTTGTTTTTGCATGTTAGATATAGTCTGGCATTCCCTAGCTTTCCTCTATTCCTTATATAAAATCCTGATTTCCTGTGTTTCGTGGATAATTTCTCTCTGATTTTTCTATATATACTTAACCTCCAATTATGATCTGTAGTACTGCTTGAGTGGATGACCTTTTATTATCTTATAACCTTCATATTCCCTTTCCTTCTCCATGAATTTTAAGAGCCCATGTTTCTGAGTGCACTGATAAGGTTCATAGTCATTTTTCCCCCACTTTGTATCTTCCCATGCTCTCCAATATGTTGGAATTTTGAGAAAATTTTTGAAATAATGTAGCTATTCTGCATCTTTTTATGTGTTTTGGCATTGTCCATAACAAAATTGTGTTAACTCTAACTTGACCTTTTTATGTGAAATTTCAACAAGGATTTGAGTCTTTTTTCCTGAGACAGAAATGCTAAGAACAATAAGAAGAATGAATTCTTCTCTGGTAAATGCTCCCCAGGTCAGTGTAATGTCTACACTTTTTTAAAAGTTGTTTTTAATTGTTAAAACCTTTCAAGATATTAATTCTCTGCCTCTGGCCATGTTATTGAAAGTGTTTATTTTCCATTATTTATATTTTTTTCTTAAGTTACCCTGTCCACCTTTTGTTAAATTTCATTTGTTATTAAATTTTATTAATTATTAAATTAAAATTAGTTCAGTTTTGTGTATATCAGTATATTTGCCTTAATTTGTGTGTGTGTATGGGGGGCTATATATGTCTCCTGCTTGTAAGGTTCCAAAGAGAACATTGTATCTCATAGATCTAGGTTTAAAATCTGTTTTGTAACTCCATGAAGGTGCTGAAGGTGCTGGGAAACTGAGCCAAATTCAGAAGGACTTAGTCATTCCAGAATCCAAACTGGACACCAGAATTGCAAATGTAATTACTGTCCTTTATCTGGTGCTCAGGTCTTAGAAAACATAACAAAATTCATGACGAAGGGAGACCTCATAAATGTTAGTGTAGTAAGTCATCCTATCTATTGTTTATGAAAGAGCAGCAGTGCTTATGTCCTGACACATTTCTACAGAAATTCTAGAAAACTCTTGTTTATGCCTCATCTGTTTAACAAAAGTGTCTCTTATTTTTTAGTTCTCTTTTACCTTGGAAAGCATTTTGTCCATCATCATGTGGTATATTTGTGATTTTCAATTACAGGATCCTTTAAGATTCAGGGATTTGGCTGTGGACCTGTCACAGGAAGAATGGGAATGTCTAGACTGTGCTCAGAGGGCATTGTACATGGATGTGATGTTGGAGAATTACAACAATCTGATCTTTGTAGGTAAGAATGTTCATTTTCTAGATTTCCTGATTCATCATTTGTATTTTTTGTGACTATATATATATATATACACTGTCTGAACTGAATCCCAGAAATAAGGGAAATTCTAGTTAGCAACAAACTTTTTTCATGATGTCTCCTTTTACATTTTCTTGTGTTCTCTGCAAGAGGTAAACATTGCCACATTCTCTCTGATCTTCCCAGTCCCCCTATCTAGATTTTAATGAAAACTTCAAAGTTAAAAGAAATTAAGTAGTAAGACTGAGAAAATATATTGCAGTGCACTTTTTCTAAAAAATAATTTTTTATGTGCATTTGTGTTTTGCCTATGTGTATGTCTGTGCAAAGTTACCAGATCCCCTGGACCCAGAGATACAGCTAGATATGAACTGCCATGTGGGTGCTGGGAATTGAACCCAGATCATCTGGAAGAGCTGTCAGTGCTCTTAACCTCAGAGCCATCTCTCCAGCCCCCTGCAGTACACTTAATAAGTAGAAATTTTTTGTATTAAACTCTTCCTATCTTGATTTTTTTTAGACTCAGAAAGCTTTAAATTTAAGAAGAACTGTTATAGGAATATTATTCTTATTTATTTAATTTTTGACATGTCATCACTATGTTTAGCACTGGCACAGAATGACTTTACTTTTTTGCACTTCCGAGCGAGGCTCAAGCAAGAATATATGGCAAGGTTCAGGCTAACCTGAGTTACACAATGAGTTCTTCACTGCACATTGTGAATGTGTGTCAAAAACATAAAGAAGGAAGTTGAGAAACATCCTTTTTTGTTTTTTTCCAGAAAGGGTTTCTCTGTAAAACAGGCCTGACTATCCTGGAAATCGCTTTGTAAAATATGTTGTCCTTGAACTCACAGAGATCTACCTGCCTTTGCCTTCATAATCCTGGGATTAAAGACCTGTGCCATACCCCTTGGGTAGCAACACTCTTCATATGATCCTTCAGAGAGCCTCTTTCTCAAAGTTCTTTACTACTCCATCACCTATTTGTCCTTCCTTCTCTAAGATCTAGTGTTTAACTAAGAACAAGAAGGCCATTTTTGTCCTTGTGCTTTGATGTAGTTAGATTGAGGCACTTGTGAGCATCCATTTAATGATTGTGAAACACAAAAGGACTCTGCTGAGAACTCTGTCCCTGAGAATTACTAGTTAGGAAACTTAAGAAAATATGTTATTCAATTTCTTACTCTACTATTAACACCTATTATCCCTAACTGCACTAATTTTCCAGAGACCCATCGCAAACATGGTAAATACGAGAAGGTCTTGGATCGGGGCACAAAGCATATCCTGCACAATCCTGAGAATATCCAAGAGAAGTCATATATTTGTAATAAGCTTGTCAAACTGATTGATGAATCCTTCCACTGTAGACCTTATGACACAAGTGATACTGCAGAAAACTGCAACAAGTACAGATCTGGTAACTATGGAGATACCTCTGTTGAAACAGTAAATATGAAGAGACATCAAAGTGGAAACACTCGAGAAGATCCTTGCAAAAATGAGGACTATGTGAACTGTTTTAATTTGTATTGCAACATTAGCCAAAATCAAAGAGTCAACATAGGAAAGAAAGAACACAGAATGATACCATATGATAAATCTTTTGACTCTAAACATAAAATTATGCTGAAACAAAGCAATAAAGGAAAAAAAGGAGACCAAAACAGGAACTCTGGAAAATGCTCTAAGTTGGACTCAAACATCAATAGGCATCAGAGAGCTCATACAGGAGAGAAACTGTATAAATGTATGAAATGTAATAAATCCTTTCATCAGTTGTCCCAACTCAAAGTACATTACAATTTCAAGTGTAGTGGAAAACCCTACAAATCTCTTAAAACTCATCAGAGAATTCATATAGGAAAGAAACCACACAAATGTAGTGAATGTGGCAAATCATTTATGAGTACGTCATATTTTAGAATACATCAGAGAGTACATAAAGAAGGGAAGAAACCTTACCAATGTGGAGAATGTGACAAAACCTTCACCCAGAAAAACAACCTTAGAATTCATCAGAGAATTCATACAGGAGAGAAACCTTACAAATGTAGTCAATGTGACAAATCCTTTATGTTTAAAGGCAGCATAGTAGTTCACCAAAGAATACATACAGGAGAGAAACCTTACCAATGTGGTGAATGTCAGAAATTCTTTACGCAGAAGAGTGGTCTTCGAACTCATCAGAAAATTCATACAGGAGAGAAACCACACAAATGTTGTGAATGTGGCAAATCATTTATGAGTGTGTCATATCTTAGAATACATCAAAGAATACACACAGGAGAGAAACTTTACAAATGTAGTGAATGTGACAAATCATTTATCCAGAAAGACGCTCTAATAATTCACCAGAGAACGCATACAGGGGAGAAACCTTACAAATGTAGTGAATGTGACAAATCCTTTACCAGTAGGTCCTTTCTTAGAAGACATCAGGAAATACATTCAGAAGAGAAACCTTACCAATGTGGTGAATGTGACAAATCCTTTACAGAGAAAAGCAGGCTTAAAGCTCATCAGAAAATTCATACAGGAGAGAAACCACACAAATGTAGTGAGTGTGGCAAATCATTTATGAGTATATCGTATTTTAGAATGCATCAGAGAATACACACAGGAGAGAAACTTTACAGATGTAGTCAATGTGACAAATCATTTGCCCTGAGATACAGTCTAATAAGTCACCAGAAATTACATACAGGCGAGAGACCTTATAAATGTAGTGAATGTGACAAATCATTTATCAATAAGGCCTCCCATAGAATACATCAGAGGACACATACAGGAGAGAAACCTTACCATTGTAGTGAATGTGACAAATCTTTTACACAGAAAGGCAGTCTTAAAACTCATCAGAGGATTCATACAGGAGAGAAACCTTACAAATGTAGTGAATGTGAGAAATCCTTTACCGTTGGCTCAGAATTTAGGAAACATCAGAGATTTCATACTGGTGAGACACTCTACAAATGTTATGAATGTAACATATCGTTTACCAGTCGTGAATGCCTTACAGTACATCAGAGAAAGCATTCAGGAGAGAGACCTTACAAATGTAGTGAATGTGACCAATCATTTATGAGTATCTCCTATCTTAGAAGACATCAGAGAAGACTTACAGTTGAGAAACCTTATAAATGTAGTGAATGTAACAAACTCTTTTCTCAGAAATGCCATCTTAGAACTCATCAGAAAATTTGTATGTGGGAGAATGCTTGCAAATGTAGTGAGTGTGGGAAATCCTTTAACACTGACTTATGTCTTAGAAGACATCAGAAAATTCATACAGGTGAGAAACCCTACAAGTGCTATGAGTGTGACAAATCCTTTACCTATGGTTCATCTCTTAGAACTCATCAGAGAATTCATACAGGAGAGAAACCTCACCAATGTAGTGAATGTGACAAATCCTTTACGAGTACCTCGTATCTTAGAATACATCAGAGAAACCATACAAAAGAGAAAAAGTCCAAATAATAATCAGTGACACATCTTTTATCCAACCTTAGAACACATGAAAGAATTCATACCTGAGAGAAACCTTTCAAATGCACTGTGTGAGAAAAAGTCTTTACTTGCCTTTTACATGTAAGAAAACATCTGAAAATTCATACTGGGGAGGAAAGAAACCATTTGAAATGATGCAGCTTCTGCTTTCTCCAATTTTTACTTGTTCAACCTGAAATAATTCATAATGAAGACAAAATTGAGAAGGCTGAAGCCCTTTCTTTGGTATTGTGTCGCAATTTCCTAGAAACTGAGATGATCCATTCTGAAGGAAAACTAAGGCAGGAGATAAACGGCTCAAAATAGCTTCAAGATGATGTGGGATTGCCTTTTCTATGCTGTGAATATGTTTTATTACTATTGGTTAATAAAGAAGCTGTTTTGGCCTATGGCAGGCAGAATGGAGCTAGGCAGGAAAATGAAAATGAATGCAGGAAGAAAGAAATAGTCATGGAGACACCATATATCTGCCAACGGAGAAAGATACCAGAACCTTACTGGTAGGCCACAACTTCTTGGTGGTACACAGATTAATAGAAATGGGTTAAGATGTAAGAGCTAGCTAGGAATATGCCTAAGCTATTAGCCAGTGTTGTAATTAATAGTTTCTGTGTGGTTATTCAGGTCTGGATGGCCAGGAAACAAATGAGCATTCTCAGTTTATATCAAGGTATCCCTGAAACTGACAGGATTCAGTATGTTTAACTGAAATGTCAAAACTTAGACACAAATCATGTAACTCAAGATTGGACAAACTGGACCATCAAGATAGGATGCTCCTTAATCTGTAGGTATGCCTATAGATGTGCAGTATGTTTCAGATGTCCAATATTCATAAGCTATATCACATGCTCATTTTGAGTTTGAGGATTGCAGCTACCTTTGTGTCCCCTGTGCTCTGATAAGCAACTCTCCCCATATTCCTGCAACTCCCAATAAAGCTCATTGATTTAGCAAGTTAAATTTGGTTTGTTTTCAGCTTCCAGTTGGGGTGAGTAGTTGGATCTATATGTTGTATCTCCCCAGGAAGTGTCTCATAAAACATGTGGTGAACCCATTTATTAATTTGTCCTTGAAACTTGTAAGTAGGAAACTGATAATAGAGCCATTCTGGGTTTTGACCTCTTTCATATTATGATCCTTTCATTGGAGTTTCCCAAGATAAATGAAAACCCCAAATTCTGATTGTTTTAGGAACTGAGACACCACTTCTGTCTCCTGGCAAGTCTGCCCACATTCAATTACTTGGAATTGTCTTAAGGGGTCACAGCATTAAGAAATTTGGTAGCACTGTATTAGAGAGAGAAGGAATTAGAGTTAACTAAAGTAAGGAAGATTGTGCTCGATCATCCTGGTATTATTTCCATGGTAGTACTTAATTGTGTTAAGAAGGCCTTCACAGGAACAGAATGTATTCTTGGGGAGAGTCAGAGGGCTCTTCTCTTTGCATTCATTGAGGAGTAAGAGTGAAGTTTGCAAAAGGGAAAATGAAAAAAAAAAGCTGAAAACCTGTCAGTGGCAGATATCATCCAAACTGGGTTATTTACTTGAATGGTTCTAAACTCATGCTACTTTCCCATGATTCAACCAAATTCCGGTGCCCCTCAGAACAATTCTACCTGTAAGCAAATACTATAGTCTGTTGCATGCTTGTGTATTTCTGAAATTTTAACACTCCTACAGGCCTTAAGAAATTGAATTTCTGGTCCTCATAATTTTTTTTATAAAATACTAATGTTCACATCCCAGACTATTCATAATGAACTGCAACTCAATAAATGGCTTCACTAAGAACTTAACTTCAGCTTTATTTTTGTGTGCAAGTCCATCCAGAAACCTAGAATCTAATTTCAAGTGATCCCTCAGCTTGATGACCTTGAGATCGTTGACTTTATACACCACAGGTTTCTAGTATCCTGTTAAAAATTTTGACTTGTGCACAGTGAAGAGACTTCTCACAGTAAAGTACACATTACACTGTTTTTCGTATTCTGTAACCATTCATGAAGAGTTCTTATGGTGGCAGCTAACATGGTAAGGCTGTATAAAATGGGTCTACACAGCTGGTGCTGTGTAGAAGAGAGTATGAATAGAGTGGGACAGGTACTCTAGAGCATCTAATACTTGTTTGTCTCCATTCTGATTGGTTTCTCACAGGGTACAGTTTGTGGTTTTTCCTGGTTATTCTAAGCATGAGGCCTAGTCTCAATATTGTTAGTCTGCAGCATGTCATGGCCATGCTCATGTTAAGTTAGACCTCTTCATCCCTCCCCCCTCTAATCAGAGAGGACATCATTATGGGTCCTGTGTGTCCAGGGGTTCTGCATGAAGAGCTAGACAATCACACATTACCCCTTTCCTGCATTAGGACATTATCATGAATGTATAGGGTCAACCCAGATGCAGGCCCATCATCCAGATGAGCAGCGTAATGAGTTTTATTTTGTATGGCCAGGGTTTTTCTTTTACTGGACCATGTACTGCTTCTAACTGAATTTGAGGTGTCAGTTGTCAGAGTCCACGAAGGCTGAAAGGCTAGTCAAAGGCTGAGTAATGGGATATGTTCCAGGTGAAGGAACAGGGAAGCAATCACATCAGCTGAATAGGTTCACATCAGCTTTCAGCAAGTCCAGAGCTTAACAGTTTGCAATCTACAGGTGCTCCCTGGATGGTGTTTGTTAAATCTGCCAAGACATATACAGACAAAGGACAAAAGTTAAAATTTAGGAGGAACCTTATATTTGGAACTTTTATTTATCTGAAATCCATTTGACCTGTGACATATTGCTTTAAGCCTTATGATCTTTTTGACTCTTAAGAGATGTTTTAGATGTATTATCATTTTAATTATACTGAAATTCATATTTGTAAAGAAAGAAGTCAGCAAGTTTCTGTAAAACAGCTGGAGCAGATCTACACCCAGGAGACACAGCAAAAGCTATGACTTTGGGTTAACCTGCTGAAAAATATCTCTAAGTCTATGCTTAAAAGGCAATTAAAGGAAATTTAAACAACATTGTACTTTTAGTCAAGTTTTCAAGTTGTACAGAGCGTATAAGATTAATGCCCAAGGCCAATTGACCTGTCAAGCTTTTATGTTTGACTATTAAGGGAACATACAGAGAAACATAACCTGGAAAAAACCTATGTTACATGTCTCTCAACATAGCTAGACTGAGCCAATTTTATGGTTCTGTTTTATATATGGACCAGTTTGATTATTCTCTTTTTTTTTTCCTCAACATCATTACAAAGTGTATTTTACCAGAGACAGGAATAATTATTGAGAACCACCATTGTAAGATATGTTCCTTTAATGAAAAGTTCCATCTGAAACCTGTTTGTTTTTCATATGAAGCTTGCTTTTTGATAAAAACAGAACAGTATAAAACAACTTTATTATTATCTATACCGAGTTGACTTTTGAATACCTATTACATTAGTTTCAATGGCCAAAATGCCTAGAAGATAAATTTTGAGCAGTAACTGAGCTGTAACCAAGACATATATAATATAATAAACTCATACATTTAAGACCAGTCAGACATAAACATACAGTGGCTACATTCATACATTTATACATTGAAACAGACAACATTTTTGTACTTCCTCCAGGTCTATTTTTTTCCTTGTGACAGGGTTTCTCAGCAACTATGGAGCCAGTCCTGAAACTAGCTCTGTACACCAGGCTGACCTCAAACTCAGAGAGATCTGCCCCTCTCTGCCTTCCTAGTGCTGGGGTTAAAGGTGTCACCACTACCACCTGGCTGGCCTCCAACTATAATTTTAAGGACCAGTGCCTTGCTACTTGTTTGCTTCAGTTCTCAGGGGCAATGGAGAAAACTGTGAAGTTCCAAGTACTTCATTCTGTAACTACATTGTATTCGGTTTAAAGCAGCTGTGGGTACAGCACCCCCATAGCAGAGCCAGCTTGTCAGTTTTTATAAAGGAGTCATCTTTTTTTTTTGTACTATGAAACACAGAGCAACAATTAAGCCGCTAAACAAAACTACAGACAAACTAACAGACGTGGACAGGCTGATTCTCTACACACAACCAGTAAAACTGAAAATGGTCAAGAATCAGTCAAGGGAGTGGGAGTACTTGGCTTCTGTGGCACAATGGCAGTGCCAAGTGTTGGACACAAAACAATCAGTTTAAAAGTAACAAAATATTGCAGATTCCTCCTGGCCACCTGAGAAAGAATGATTCCTCCTGGTCAGCTGGATGAAAAACCGAAACTGAGACAATGGCTTGTGGGCAATTGGTGGGAGTGGTCCGCCTGTCTATTCGGAGAAATCAGAAGGCTCAATCCAATACTGAAGTATCCTGGAATGTCTCCCAGTTCCCCAAACTGGTCTTTCAAGTGCATCTGCCTAGACCTTTTATAGGCAACACAGAAACAGGCCTAGGCAGAGTATAGAGTGCAATGCAAAACAGAGGCAAAGTGAAGCCAAGCAAGATAGATACTCACCAGCTGGTTGAAGGCTTCACGGGTCAGGGTCCTGGTGGGTCTGGGAGATACTGGACAAGTCCTCTAATGTTATTCCTGGGTCATGAGACTCCCCAGAGACTACCAGGAATCTGAGTTCATATGCAAAAGAAAGCCTTTGTTGCATACTTGAGCTTGGGCTCTCAGTCCCTTCTGACACAGCAACACAGAGGCTGGATCAAGGAGAGCATTAAGCTCAGCTGTGGTAGAGTTTTTAAGGAATAAAGGATGGTGGAGTATGGGAATTCCAGATTCAGATGGGAGTTGGAACTTTTAATTGGGCAGAAGTGAGGACAAGTCTTGTCAAATAGGAATCAGTACTGGTGGTGCTGCAAGGAAATCGGCAATCTGTATACAAGATAGGTAAGCTATTAATGTTCTGGAGCATCTAGTACTTGTCTTGATTCTGATTGGTCCCCCACAGGGTACAGTCTGTGGTTTTTCCTCATTATTGTAAGGGTGTGGCCTAGTCCCCGTATTGTTATTCTGCAGTTAAGATAGGCCTCTTCAGTTATTTCTGGCTCAGAACTCATCATGTAGACCAAACTTGATTTTTACGGTGATTCTGCCTGCCTCAGACTCCTGATTGCTGGGATTAAAGCAATGACTCTACAAATCTGGATCAAATATAAAAATTTCAATTTCTGTCTTTAATGACACTTTTGTGGCTGTCTACTTCATTCAAGAGGAGGGAAAAAACATAGACCCTGCTCAGTGGGCTTTAAATACAAATAAAATGTTGCAGAACTGCAGTAGTCTAGGTTCTGGGTGTGAGGAGACTATTTTTTTTGTATTCTCTATTGCTCCTTCTCAAGATTCTTGGGAATACTACAAATTTACAAATTTATGAACTTTGTGTGACTGAGTCTCACCTCTCACAAAGTAACATGACAAATTTATGAACTTTGTGTGACTGAGTCTCACCTCTCACAAAGTAACATGACAAATTTATGAACTTTGTGTGAATGAGTCTCACCTCTTTCTCCCAAAGTAAAATGACATCCTTGGAAGATAGAAAAGTACTGCGTGATATTTTGTTCTTCGTGTTGTTTGTTTTAGGAAGTACTTTTGTTCCACTGTACATTAAGAAACTCAGGAGTGTAAGATACTGTCATTCCAATCATTCAGTTCATTTTTTGGCTCTCTTTAGTTTTCATTGAGCTGTGATTAGAAGTGCTGGAATTCAAGTTATGATTACAAAGAATTTTAAGTCTCCTTATACTGGACAATAGTGAATCATTTGTACCATTCTCTATTTAGTTTGCTACTTTACTACTGAGCAGAGAACTGTATTAGAGATCTAGGTGCTTTCTGAAGAATCTTTTTGTTATATGGAGGTCTCATAACTAAGCATGATCTGCACAAGTGTGAAGCAGAAAAATGGAATTTGAAGATGTAGACAAAGGGGGATGTAGCAAGAGGACCAGGTATTTTGAAGGAGTTGATTTGAAGTAAGGTTGGTGGAGAGTTCTAGGAACAGTAGAAATGGAATGGGGAGGAGCCCTGAAGTGATGGCTCAACCGTCAGTAGCACCTGCTTGTCTTGAAGTGGGCATGAGTACAGTTCTCAGCACCTACATGTTGGCTGAAAAGCAACCTTCTTAATGCTCTTGCCACTTAATAGAGTTCCATGTACCTGCATGTGGGCAGACCTGCATGGGGGCAGACCTGCCTACTGATAGAGCAGTGGTGTCTCAGTTCCTAAGACCATCAGAAATATGTGTTTTCTAAAGTTAAAGCTTCTAAAGGTTATCTCATTTGAGGACAAGATCCACAAGTTGACAACTGCTGATCTATAAGTTCAGTTCCAGAGATCTGATGCCTTTCTTGCACCTTAGCAGGTACCTGGCAAAAATACGGAACACAGGCATACATGCTGCAAATCATTACTACTAATAAGTTTAAATGAAAAAAAAACCTAATGAAAGTTTTAAAATAAAAGGCATAAATGGGACATGACATTGGTTTTGCTATATTCTGTTTCTAGAGATACAGTTCTAGATGATTCTGCTATAAATAATCTAATGATTATTCCATTATACAAATTATTAACTATGTAAAATGTGAAAATACTGAAAGAAAATATAATTTGTGACCACGTACTAGTGACCAGGTCAGAGGAGCAGAAGGTGGCAATGGACATTCAAGGTATACTCCTACCAGAAGGCAACTCCCTGATGAGTAAACCTGGAGGAGCAAGGCCCTGAGACCCTAGACCCTAGAATGTCTTTGCTTCTTCTGTTCCTTTACATGTTTGCTGCTGCTATCTTTCTCTGGTATCTGCATGGTGTGGATGGGTGTAGGGAGAACTTTGCTGCCTGTGATGTAGTGTTTAACCCATGGAAACATTCCATTCTACTGGACATTTTTACCTGTGGCTTATTATAAAGATGATTCCTCCCAAAGCTATTGTGTCTAATTGATGATAATAATGTTAACATGTACAGAGTTTTGATAATTAAAAACAAATACAAAGAAATGTCACATAGCAAGGTCTATGAGTTTCACTTAAGGAGCTACATAAATCATAGTTCAAGTTAATGATTAAGAAAAACAATTGAGTTCCAGGGGCCAGACTAGTTCAAATTCCTTTAATCTTAATGCTGAAAGACACAATCATAGGTTTCAGTGTGCATTATTAGTTGAAACAAAGCTATAAAGTAACTTCTGGCTAGATCATATGCTTTGATAAAAGCTTTGAGATGAAAATCCCTAGAAAACAATCTAAAGTTCAAAAGGACACATTTGTATTTTGTCTTAGACCAAAAATACAAAGCAGACCAATTGTTACTACCTCATGTACCTTCCTCGCTAGGGTTAGTTGATGATCCAAGGTAATGATTAATCCCTGATGCCCACTCCTGCCCTCAATTTCTTGATATAAGATACTTTTGATGAGTAGATATGCATCCCAGAGATTTAATGTAGAGCCGACTGATTTGGAAGCATAATTTTGCTCATCGTAACTTTATCATCAGAGACTGCATTCTTCCCCATTCTCTGGCTCTGTTTTTTTTTTTTTTGCCAGTTTTTGGCTATGTCTTCTAGAGTGTTCCTTTGACCTGGACCAGAAAATTGCTCTTCAGTGACAGACAACCTTCTGAAGAGGAAGGTACAGAAGGTCAGAGAAAAGGAGACTGGAATGATGGGCTCAGGAGATCTGGCACAAACAATGTCATATTGCAGGTGGAATTCTTCCCGTTCTGGCAGCCAAGTCCCAAATAACAAAATTGGAGACCTAATATTAATTATAAATGCTCAGCTGACAGCTCAGGCTTATTGCTAAATTGCTCTTACAACTTCACTCATTTCTATTAATCATTGTGCTGCCCCAAGGCTCACGGATTTTTCTTTTATCCCATTTTGTGTGTCAAACTCATTCTGCATCTGGCTAGTGACTCCTCTAACTCCACTGTTCTTCCCAGCACCATTAGTTTGTTTTTTCTGCATGTACTTCCTGCCTGGCTACTGGCCAATCTGCTTTTTCCTTAATGAGAGCATATTTGCAGTGTACAAAGATTGTTCCACGGCATTTACTGCTTTTTGTCTAATAAAAAGGAAGGTTTTAATTTTAACCTAGTAAAATTATATGCAACAAAACATTTATCAAGAATCACAGTTACTATATCCAGTCCATTTGGATTTGCCATAATCAGAGAAAATAATCCACTATCATTCTATCTTGGTGAGTCTCCAAAGTTTATACCTAATATGCTTTCTATCATAACTAAGGAAAACTGTAAGTTTAACTATTTAGTCTTTAAATCCATCAAAGAACCCAGAAGGACAAAATGGTACCTAATGACAGGGATATCAGGCTTCCTTGCCAGACACCCAAAGTTTCCTCTGCAGTGTTGGGACATCCAACTCTGGCCTTCAAGCTTAGCATATCTGACAGACTTAACTGTGAAGCAGGGAATTCTGAAGAACTGTCCTACCTTGTCTTAGAAAAGTTAGGCAGTTGCCTTTCTTGCATCCTGTTGGTCCACTTTGAGCAGTACATTGTTAGCAAATTGAGGAGAGAGCAATTTTTCTTCGCACAAATGGCTAGCTTTTGTCATAAACAAAGGAAATTCCATATGGAGTGTTGTCAGGTTTTCTGTCCTGCCTGAGTCCCACATCTGTTTAGTCTACATTAATTATAAACTGATTGGCCTATTAGCTCAGGCTTCTTATTAACTCTTTCTTACATGTTATATTAGCCCAATTATTCTTGTCTGTGTTAGCCACGTGGCCTGGTAACTTTTTTGGCAAGACAGTCACATCTTGCTTGTTCTGTGTCTGGCTTCCTCTATGTCTGGGTAGCGACTGCAGACTGAAACTTCTGTCTTCCCAGAATTCTTGTTGTTCCACCTCTACTTCCTGCCTGGTCACCCTGCCTATACTTCTTGCCTGGCTACTGGCCAATCAGTGTTTATTTAAAATATAAGTGACAGGGTACAAACTATTGTCCCACAGCAATAGAGGTTCTTTAGTTCCTTCACATTCCTTTGAAGTGAATGGATACTGCCAGGAGCAGATGTATCTCACTGTCAGGAAAAGCATTAGAATATTTAACATACTAAATGCCATATTCTATAGGTCTTTGAAGCATCTCTAAGCAGGATTTTTTAAAAATTTTTTCAAGGCAGAGTTTCTCTGTGAAACTTTGGAGCCTGTACTGGAACACACTCTGTAGACCACACTGGCCTGGAATTCACAGTTATCTGCCTGCCTCCTGATTGCTAGGATTAATGATGTGCACCACACCTCCTGGTTCTGCAATCAAAAATTTGAAAGGAAACAAAATAATATACAGAACCCAGACTCTGTGTATTTTCCATCTTTATATACCTTATTATATTTTTATATCATTTTTATTCCTTTTTAAAGGATTTTGCTATTTGATTCTTAAGCTATTTTTTATATACCATTTCTCTTCTCTCTCCCACATCTATGAACATTTTTAAATACACTGTAACCCAGGTTTTTTTATTCCATCTGAATCTGTATTTATTGTGTATTTAGTATTTTTTGATCACATGAGACATATTTTAAACTGCTATGTCAGCTACTTGTTGTAAAGAGGCTGCTTGTTTGTTTCCCAGCCACCTGGCTGCTCAGCCCCAAAATAACCACACAGAAACTGCATTAATTAAATCACTGCTTGGCCCATTAGCTCTAGCCTCTTTTTGCTCTAGCTTCTTATTGGCTCTTACATGTTAATTTAACCTATTTCTATTAATCTGTGTATCGTCACATGGCTGTGGCTTACCGGCTAAAGTTCCAGTATCTGTCTCTATCAGGGCTACATGGCTTCTCTCTGACTCTGCCTTCTTCCCATCATTCAGTTTAGTTTTCCCCACCTAGCTAAGTTCTGCCATGCTGTAGGTCCAGAGAAGTTTCTTTATTCATTAATGGTAATCACAGCAAACAGAGGACAATCTCACATCAGCTACTGCCATTCCTTAGCATAGCGCATGGTGGTAGCATGTGACAGTTGGGGGCAGCTCTCAGGAGAGGTGGCTTGCGTGAGAGATGTCAGGAACCTAAGAGATACCAGAAACCTGCCACATAGCTAAGCTCATAGCCAATGTAAGAGACTACAGAAAGCTGCTATGCAGCTTATCTTATGGTGAGCTAGAGGTTCAAGCCTGTAGGCAGCAGCCTTAGCTGCCATGAGACTAGGAAGTCACTCTTGGCTCTGTTTCTATGCCTATAGAACCCTTTCCCAAGCTCTCTCGGGTTTTGTGTGGATATAGTTGATACATATTTGGGAGTCATTTGTAGGTGGAAATATTCCTGGCACTCACTTCCCCCAAAAAAACAATGCAGAGAATTAATATTAAATTTAAATGTTCAGTTGAGAGCTCAGGATTGTTAATATCTAGCTCTTACAACTTAACCCATTTCTATTAATCTATGTGCTGCCTTGAGGCTGGTGGCTTACTTCTATCCCATTTTGTGTGTCCAACTCATTCTGTGTCTGGGACTCTTCTGACTGTACTCTTATTCATCCCAGATTGATTAGTTTGGTTTTCCCACCTATACTTCTTGCTTGGCTACCAGTTAATCAGCTGTTTATTAACAAGAAGATTAATACATATTCACAGTGTATGAAGATTGTTCCACAGCATCTTAAGCCAAGCTGGGTTATTAAAAAGTACACCATATTCTACACCATTTTTTCTCAAACAAAAATTATAATGGTACAGTGTCAGCAAAGGAATATAATACTGTGAGACAGAGTTTAGGGATATTCAATCAGTCAGTGTTTCACAACAGAAACATGGACTATCTCAACAGCAACAGAGAAAAGCACACAGCAGCCTCAAGACAGATATTTCTAGCACCTGATGGTGTTAAGAGGCATTCTCTAGGTCAGAAGTCACAACTCCCCAAGTCCCTTGAGTCAACCCATTCCTGGCTCTGCCAAGGATATTCCTCATTATAGAGGAAGAATGGTATTCCTTCTCCATATATATGAGTCTCAAGGAAAAATCTCTGATTGATCTAGGCATCACCATTCAGATGGGGTGATGTATTTATTACTCCATATTCTAAATCAAAACCCATATGAACAGCAATAGCAAATTGAATCAGAAAATCCATACATAACATGTGAATGGTGACACATGGGCTAGATTCTTCTCCTTAAGAGAACACAATTGGTTAGGTGTCTGTTTTCCGTAGATTCTAAGCAATTTGTTTCTGAACAAAGTGATCCTAACTATATGAGAAAGTGTGAGAATGCACAGAGAGTTAAAGGACCTTTAAATGATTAAACCAGGATTTCAAAATCCTTCTTCTGAAGGGGGTAACTGATGTGCTCCATTTAGCATTGGGGTTATACATACCTATTTGGAGAGGGTAATACATATGCTCCATTTAACATGGGGGACTCTGGCATCATTTAGTATCTCAGTTTAACCCCTCATGGTTTTCTGTACTAATATCTGCACTAGAACAAGAAAATTCACTGATGGAAGCTTAGCAAAGCACTTTTTTTTAATATGAGCAAGCATTTACAAGGAGGTTTGCCATTGGGACTATTTTTGGAAAACAACAGTAAGTGCACATGACTTACAATATTACTCCTTTTCCTACCAGGTATCAGAATCTGCATGAATTCTCTCTCTCTCTCTCAAAGGGAGCGTTAAATCCACTCAAAAATAGTTTTCATAGGAATTATTTCTCTGCTTTTTTCATAAGATATCTTGACCAAGACAATTTATAAAAGAAGGTATTTACTTTGACTAATGGTTCCAAAGACAAACGAGCCTATTATGGCAGGGAGGGCTGACAGCCAACAGTCATATTGGTGGGATAGAAAGCTGAGAGTTTATATCTTCTTTCCCAATCACTGAGTGGGAGATTTAAAAATGAGGACACTTGTGGTTTTTTTCCTCTGACCCGACTACCAGTGACATAATTTATATCAATAATGCTCCAACAACTAAACCTCCTAATACATTGTGACCAATTGGGCACTTAGAAATCAAGGAAGTAAGCCAGTAGGAGACATTCTCATTAAAACCAATACAATCAATCTTCTAATATTCATGCTAAAATTGTTTGTAAAGACACATTTTAGAAGATTTTTAAATCAATGTAGAAAATAAACTTCGAATTTCATTTTTGTTATTTTCTTTTTCTTTTTTTTAAGTTCATTTCTGAAGCAGGGTTTCACTATGCTACCTATCCTGGCCCATAACCTACTATGGAGACCATGATGTCTTTTAAATCACATAGATTTGCCTGTCTTTGCTTCCTGTGTGCTCTGCAGAAGAAAAGAAAAAGAAGTATTAAAAAGCATACACTATAGATAACATCATGAAGTGCAGAGAATTCAAGTTGCCCTTATTGAATAGACTGTGTTTCAGCCAAGCAGCAGCAGGACTTAGTAACTTTGTCTATCTTGTTCAGGATTTAGAATTAAAAGAGGTACAGGAAAGGGGTTATGAAATCATGCAAAGCAGTAAAAATCCTAGAGGCCAGGCATGTGGCAACATAATCCCTGTGTGGAGGTGAAGACAGGTCATTTTTGTGAAGTTGTGAAGGTGACACTTGGAATGTCTTGGAAGAGATGCCAGATCCTTGGGCTAAGTGTAAAGATCTATAGGAAGGGGGATAAACTAGCCCATAGGAGGAGTAAATTTTTAGCAAACCAAGAATACAGGAGACATCTAAGTTCTTTGCAACTGCACAAGGACTTAAGGTATATAAAGAAATGCACATTAGTACTTAGTCATTACAATCAAACCGTAGTCATATTAGGTATGTTTCCAAGGTGAAACAAATATATTTTAGATAGATGGGTCATCTCCAAACACTTCAAAGATCTACAGAATATGGCATTGAAGATGTTTTAATAACATAGGTCCTTTTGTTTTTATGACAAAGAGACATGTCTGCTCCTGGCAGCACCAATGTACTTCAGAGAAGATGATGGGTATTAGTGAAACACCATGTGGAGTTTACTTTCTTTGTGGCAAGAAAGTGTCCTTGACTTGACTGCTGGCAGTATGCTGTCCAAATTGAACAAGCAGGAAACAAAAGGAAAAAAAAAGGACTGCTGAATATTTTCAAGACAAGGTTTGACAGTCCTTCAGAATATCCTTCACAGAAAAGTTTCTCAAACAGACCTATAGGCCAAAGATGGATGTTTCAACATTGTGGAGGAACCTTGGTTGACTGTCCAGGCAGCCAACTGTTTCTGTCATTTCTCATGTTTTTTGGAAGTCCCTTGCTTGTACTTCCTGCTTACTTAGGTAATATTGTTTCCTCCTTGGGTATCTGATGAAGTAGAAGATTTTATAATTATAATTATCTTGTTACCAGATTTAGAAATTCGCTAAAGAGGTGTAAACTGTATAAGGTGTAAAGTTGAGAGACATTAAAAGATAGTTTTTATAAAGCAAGTAAGAATAAAAAGTGGGCCAGGTGGTGGTGGCACACATCTTTAATCCCAGCACTCAGGAGGGAGAGGCAGGTGGATCTCTGATATAGATATG
>LOEQ01006059.1:78555-90159 GCA_001685075.1 Bramus lutescens
CTTGACCCAGGTGTGGTTCAGTAGTTGACTGTTCAGTTTCCATGAGTTTGTAGGTTTTCTGGGGGTGGAATTGTTGCTAAATTCTAACTTTACTCCATGGTGATCCAAGAAGACACAGGTGGCTACTCCAATTTTTTTTGTATCTGTGGATGTTTGCTTTGTTACTGAGTATGTGATCAATTTTCCAGAAGGATCTAAAAGATGCTGAAAAGAAGGTATATTCTTTCCTGTTTGGGTAGAATGTTCTATAGATGTCTGTTAAGTCTGTTTGATTCATTACATCTGTTAGTTCTCTTATTTCTCTGTTAAGTTCCAGTCTGGTTGACCTATCCATTGGTGACAGATGAGTGTTGAAATCTCCTACTATTAGTGTGTGGGGTTTGAGGTGTGATTTGAGTTCTAGTAATGTTTCTTTTACAAATGGGGTGCTTTTATATTAAGGGCATAGATATTCAGGATTGAGGCTTCATCTTGATGAATTGTTCTGATTATGTGTATAAAGTGCCCTTCTCCATCTCTTCTGACTAATTTTAGTTTGAAATAAATTTTGTTAGATATTAGGATAGCCACACCCACTTGATTTTTAGGTCCATTTGCTTGGAAAAACTTTTCCCAACCCTTTAGTCTGAGGTAGTGTCTGTCTTTGAGGTTGAGGTATGTTTATTGTAAAGAGCAGAATGTTGGATCCTGTTTTCATATCCATTCTCTTAACCTGTGCCTTTTTATAGGTGAATTGAGTCAATTGATATTAAGGGATATTAACGACCAGTGATTGTTAACTCCCGTTTTTTTTTTTTTTGGTGATGGTGTTTGTGTATTTCCCTTATTCGAGTTGTGTTGGTGGAGGGTTGTCAGATGTCTGTGCTATTGTGAGTGTTGTTGACTTCCTTGAATTGAGGATTTCCTTCTAGTCCTTTTTTTTAAGGCTGGGTTTGTGTATATGTATTGTTTAAATCTGTTTTTGTCATGGAATATCTTGCTTTCTCCATCGATGGTGAAAGAAAGCTTTGCTGTGTAGAGTAGTCTGGGCTTGCATCCATGGTCTGTTAGGGTCTGCAGCACATCTATCCAAGACCTTCTGGCTTTCATTCTTTCCATTGAGAAGTCAGGTGTAATTCTGATAGGTTTACCTTGATATATTACTTGACCTTTTTCCTTTGCAGCTTGGTGTAGGAGGGCCATCTGTCTATGTGTTACTTTCATTGGTTAATATGCTGCCTTTGCTTTTTGATAGGATAGCAGCTTAGATAGGCAGAGTAGATCTAACAGAATGCTGGGAGAAAGAAAACAGAGTCCGGAAGATGCCATGAATCTCTGGTCCGAGATGGACGTAGGTTAGGATCTTTCCCAGTAAGCCACAGCCTCGTGGTGCTACACAGATTTAATGGNATTTCTTCTAACTTTTTGTTTGTCTTCTCTTCCATTTCTTTAAGGGAGTTTTTTACTTCCTGTTTAAGGATTTCCATCATGTTCATAAGGTTACATTTAAAGTCAATTTCTTCTAGTTCTTCTGGGTTAGGATGTTCAAGTCTTCCTATTGTGTGTTCACTGGAGTCTGGTATTATCATGTTAGATTTTAGGATGTTGGAGAATTCTTGCATTGGTGCCTCCCATCTATTCCTCTTTATATCCCCTCAGTGGGGGAGTAGTGCCTCTTGCCAGGCTCTGAGCTTCTGGCAGACAAAAAGGCAGGCACTCCAAATACCCCAAGCATGGGAGCAGTGTTTCTTACTAGGTTCCAAGGACCTTGCAGAAAAAAGATGGGCTCTCTGGATCCCCCCTGCAGGGAGCAGGTTTTCTTGCTGGCTTCCAAGGACTTGCAGACAAAAAAGCCTCTGTGTACTTTTGATGCACGTCCTCGAACTAACTCATTTAGAGCAAGCTGAACTCAAACTCACAGATATCTGCCTGCCTCTGCCTCCAGAGTGCTGGGAATAAATGCATGTGTCACCAGCACTCAACTTTAACTATGTATTAATGATGTCATTTGTCACATTATCAGAAAGCACAGATGTTTTCAGTATATGATGGATACTATGATGAGATGAATTAAACTGGTTAATTGATAGAAACTGAAATCATTACTAATACTAGCCCATGGATGTAGTGTCTGCTAAGGAATTTCTGTTTGTTTCTGTCCCTTTGATGGATGGGGACTGTTTTTTCTGGTGAGACAAAACATATGTTACATTTTCTACTTTGAATTGGTCAGCCCAAAGTCATAATTATAAGAGCAACCATAAACAGAATCTGTAGTGACTCCTGGCATAAGCAAGACACCCAGGACCAACTTTTTAACACAAAGTGGATTTGTTTTCCCCATAGGATAATTAGGCATGGAATAAGAGACAAAGACAGGATATGAAAGATAATGAGGAAGGGGAAAGTAATGAGGGGAAGAAGTGGTATCTGGCCCATGAAGATAAAGACCTGAGTCTTGGTATAGCGGAGAAGAAACTGGCAGCTTATAAATGTAAAAGGGGAGTCCCATATTAGGATGAAGTATTTAATTTTGGTTGAACAGGTTAATAATGATAACCACAAGGTGGTCCTTGCTATGTAGATTTCAATATTTTGATAGATAGAACTTTATAGCCTCAAAAGGTGGAAGTGTCCAAATAAGGGAATAGACCTTAGGGGCTAGCTTTAGAGATGCAATTTCTATTGCTATGAAGAGAAACCATGACCTTGGCAACTATTATCAAGGAAAATACTAAATTGTGTGTCTTGTACTTCAGAGCTTCAGTCCATTATCATTGTGGTGAGACATGGTGGTATTTAGGCAGACATGGTCCTAGGGAAGGATTTTAGAATTCTCAATTTTTGATCCATAGGCAAGGAAGTAAACTGACTCTCTGGGTGTAGTTTAAGCATATATGTGAACTCACTCTCTGTCTCCACAGTGACATTCTTTTTCCAACAAGACCACACGTTCTCCAACAAGGCTACATCTCTTAATATACCACTTCCCATGAGATTATGGTTGCATAATCTAATGGTTTCTAGAAGCACAAAAGGAATGGGGAAGAAGAGGAGAAGTGCAGGTCATGCTAGAGACATACATGCCATGCTCAGACTGGCTAGGTTCCCTTAAAAATCATTAAGATTAATGTCTGTGTGTGTTTGTGTATTTATGTGTGTGAACATGTAAAGTACCAAAAGAACTCATGAATATGAGAGTGAATGAATTTATTTTGTGGAAGTAGGATGGTGAACATGAGAGAAGAAAGTTGTGTAAATATAATTTTGTTGTGTGAAAATGCAAAACTCTTTAAATAAATTAAATAAATATGCCCTCAGTTGTGTCCTCTTCTGGCAGCAGGAAAGCTGTACTTCTGAATCTTGTTCATAAGAAGCATTAACCTTATTAATGAAGGTAGAAAGTTTTGTATTTGTTAGCATTATATTCCTACAGCTTGATTGAAGCACCTTTGTAAAGAGACAAGCATTTTCCTCCTTCCCTAATCCATCCCTGTGATACCCAGATTCTGTGAGTATTCTCAAGTGTAAAGTAGATATTCATATAAAACAATGAGCATGATAATGCAAGGACACTCAAGCAAGAGTGGAGCAAGGAAGATTTATTTTGAGGAATAGTATTCCATTCATAAATTGTAGTGTCCACTATGGCTAGTGGAGGAAATGTGTAATGATATTTTATTTTTGTTTTAACAAATAAAGACTGCATAAAGATAAGAATGCAGAACTAAGCTATTGGAGGCCAGGGAGTGGTAGCACACAGCTTTAATCCCAGGATTTGGAAGAGAAAGGCAAAGGGTTCTCTGCTAGTTCAAGGCTACCCTGGGCTACACAAGATTGAATCTGTCTCAGAGAAACAGAGCTCACACAAATGTGATTGCAGCACCAAGATCACAAGCATTTAATACCAGCTCATGGAGGTGGAGACAGGTGTGGTATAGATGGGTAGAGAGAGGAATATAAGGCAGGAGGAGATCAGTGCTCATTGCAGTCTGAGGTTTGATGGACACAGATGCAGTCTAGAGAAACAGTCTGAGGATAGGATCACTTTTTCAGTCTGAGCATTGGCAGAGGTGAGAATTCTCTAGTGACTGACCACTTTGCTTCTCTGATCTTCAGCACTAATTCCAATATCTGTTTTTGAGTTTTTATTATTAATACTAATTAGAATTCATGCTATGGAAGCATGATTGCAATTGCCCTAAATCAATGGATAATTGCAGAGTCATGATTTCTGTTTAGATTTTGTCTTTGTATCTATAACAATGTATTTATGCACATATGTAATTGCTTATTGTCTTTAATGGATTGGAAAGACGGCTCAGTTGTGAAGAGAATGTATTACTCTTGAGGAAGACCCACATTCAGTCCCCAGCACTGATATCAGGTGTCTCACAACTGGCTTAGACTATAACTACAGAGACACTGGCTGCCTCTCACATGGACCTGCAATTATCTACACGTAACCACCCATGTCACATATATACGCATAATTAAAGTAAAAGTAAAACCTTTGTTTAATTTTTGTTATACTTATCATTGTAAATACCCTTGACTCTTACATGTTTTTACAATTAAAACTATTTAATTAGACCTTGTTTAATTAATTTGGTTTATGTATATTTGAGAATGAATGGAGGTCAAAGACTACTTCCAGGAGTTCACTACCACATCCTACAATATGTATCCTGGGAATGATCTCATCATCAGCTTCAGGAGCAAGAGACTTAATTGCTGTGCCATCTTACTGACCACAAATATCCTATAAGGACTTTCATATCAGAGTATCAGATGAATGGCAGTACAATAAAAAAATCTGTTTGTCATTTTTATGTAACCAATCCTAAGCAAATAATCATTTGAGTAATAAAGGGTGTGTAGATGACAACACTAGATAGTTGTGGCTAGTCTCTCTCATGTAAAACCATTTTATCCTTATAATTGTGACAATATTAACTGGATGCTGTATATACATACTGAATACAGGACTTCTCTTTTATGTATCATGTGTCAACACTTATCCACACTTTCCTAAATTATGAATCCAATTGATTCTTAGAAAAGGTGATCTCTGGATATTTCTTGAAGTTTTCAGTCTCATAATAGAGTTTCTGGTAAATTTATAAGTAATTGTTCCCATCCTCATTAATCTTACAGAGGGCTTGCATTTTGTTTGAAGCATGCATATAACATGAATTCAGCAGATTTGATGCAACATTGTGTTCTCCTTTGTTCCTGCATGTACATGGTGCCTATAAGCTTATGTAGGGAGGCAAATATACACACAAAAATAAATATTACTAAATATTTTTAATGGAATCTAATCTACATGTAGTTTTGCAGGAGATTATTTACTAGGATACCATACATAGAATTTTCTTACATTGTAGTTTGATTATCAAAACTGTTCCTTTGAGAAATGACATATGCCATGAATGTCAATGAGTTAAATATGTATGTCCTGGCATATGGTGTTACTTAAAGGGACATTGTTATTGATCACATTCTTATAATATCTAATGCAAGTATTTGATATAATTGATTTGTGAATTGGACTTTTAAACCATTTGATAAAACCCATGTGGATTACCAAGACTGACGAATGTGAAGGATTTATCTCAGAAGCAAACATTCACTTGTGTCACTAGAAACATCATTTGCTGGGCTGGGGCTACAATCAAAANGCTGCCATTTCTTCCTGCCATAATCTTCTGAAATCAGGACCACAATCAGCACTGCACACAGAGGAAGGCATCTGAGGAAAATTGGACACATGCTGATATTAGGACTTTTACATAACCCTTCAATAATTATACTATATGAGCATATTTAAATATCAATAAGTTTATTTTATATTTACCAAATAAGTGACCACATTTCACTTAGTGTATTATATATTATCAATTATGAATATGTGGAAACAAATTGATACAAAGTTGAGTAGCTTCACAATGCTAGAGATTTCTAAAGAAACATGGCTTGTTTGCTCCGTTCAAACAATATGGAGCTTGCAAACTTGCTTTCTAGTTAATTTTTTTCAACTTTATAGAAAGTACATTAAAATTTAGAGGGAATGTTAACTAAAAGTTCTCCATTGTACTAGCCTGTTGTCATATCTATAATACAGAGTCAAGAATCACCTGACACTGGGGACATATGTGCTGAGACTTTGCTGGTATGCCATGACCTCGTGGTAAAACACAGATCAATAGAAATGAGTTAAACTAATATGGAAATGTTAGCCATTAAGAAGTTATAGCTAATGGGCCAAGCAGTGATAGAATTAATAGTTTCTGTCTGGTTATTTCAGGGCTAAGCTCTCTGGGCAGCCAGGATGAACAGGTAGGACCTCCTCCTACAGTTAGCAATGTGAGACCAAACAAATATTATAAGCTTCTTTTTTCTCTATGTTATTATTTATGCTTTCAGTAGTGGGTATATTCCAGATTATATTAGGGATTTCTAAGATCAACTGAGTTGGGTTAATTTGTGCCTTTCCAACTTAAGATCCAGATAAAAGATGTATTGTTTCCCAGTTTAAAAGATCTCAAATAAAGGCATTCATTTCTATTTTTTCCTATTTTTATTTATTTATTCATTTTGGCTAGTTTTTAGAGGCAAGGTTTCTTTTTATAGTTCTGGCTGTTCTATAACTTGTCCTTTAGGACAGGCTTTGCTTGAACTCAGATATCCATCTCCTTCTGTCTCCTGATTGCTGGGATTAAAGTTGTGAATCATCCACCACTTCCGGGTATAAGGCATATCTGAACCTCAAGTATCTGGATAGCAAGGTGATCTTCCTACTTCAAATTATACCAAAATCCATCACAAGTGTGCCTTCCAGTTTGTGGTTTTAGTAAATTATAGATGTAGTTTGGTGAGTAAATCTTTTTTGTTTTTAACAGAATAAGCCTCAGGGCTAGACAAATGGCTCAGCTGTCCTCAACAATTGCTGCTAATAAACAGGGCTCAAGTTTGAATTCTAGTATCCAATATGTGTGGTACTAAGCTGTCTCCCATTCCCAGAGGGCCAAATTATTGTTCTGCCATCTATGTACAACATGCATTCCAGTGTTGCAAGCTATACATGCAGCCAAAGCATCCATACCCTCATAAAAGAAATACAGAAATAAATTAGGTTGTATTTGATAAGGTATCTAAATGGATCATGAAAATATTATGTAAACATATGTATAGAAAAGTTAGCAATTTAGTACCGGTTTTAAAAGGCTTAAGCAAAATTATATAATGAAAATTAATGATTTGATATGTTTAATTTACTCATCCCTTACAATTAGCATCGTCTTTCAGTATCTCTCTCAGAAGTTCAGTAGAAAAGATGAAATTCACTGTGTAGGAATCATAGCATTACCAAGAGAATATTTCTCACTTTCCTGTAAATAATATCAAACAGTGGTAACAACAAGCTTTATATTTATATTAAAACAAGAAGAATATACTTTAATGATGAAAATTCACTGTATGAATGTCAGAAATCCTGAATAAATTAATCAAATGTCATACCAAATGTGAAAAGAAGAAACATTGGGTAGAAATAGGTTTTCTACTCTGACTTTCTATTTTATTTCCCTAAGTTACAAAGAAGCAAAAATGGACCAATCGAAAGTATTACTGCAGAGTAATCGAAATCAGTACAGTTAGGTCAGACCCACCTGTCTACTTCCTGTGGACCACTCTATCATTTCTACATATAAATGGAGCTGTTGATCATGTGGAAAATATGTGCTAAACTTTCATATCTTCACTTTAATTTCAAGACCATATGGAAAATTCCAAATCTGGAAAATGTCATATTCATCCTGAAATTTTTCTTTCTGGTTCATATTCACACTGTCCTCAACAGGATTAGTTAAGTGGGCCTTCCTCAGAAAGGAGTGCAGGTGAATGATAGGTAGCTTTCTAGAGTGCATGTACTCTTCTGTGAAGTCAGAAAACATATTTGGATTTTATCTTGAACTAAACTTAGATGAAGGTTCCCTGGGGAGGGGGGGGATCAAAAGGAAATCAAGTGGATTAATAAAATTATCATAATATACCTAGAATTTAATTCTCTCAGAAGAAACTACCAAATATAAACAAAAACATGATGCAGACACCAAACAAAATATGGAATATGTTCAGAGAGAGAGAGCAGCTGATATCCTTACAGAGATACATGCATGATACAGCCACATAATATTTACATACACATACACAATGCAAGTCAAAACACAATATGAAGATACAGACACACAGGCAGTTTAATTCACTCAAATAGACACACAGAAACTGAAACTTGAAAAACACCTGCACAGTTGCAGACTAACCTCTTTTTTTTTAATTTTGGTTATCAGATGGTATTTTATTGAAATATTTTCTCTTGTTGCTTCTTAGCTAGCTCTACATTCCACAGCACCACTGTTGATGTCATCAATGATGTGAGGGTGGCACCCATGCACATTGCAGCCCACAGACTGTGCAATACCAAGGATCTCTTTAATAGTTCCAGAAAGTTCTCTGGCTAAAGACCTGTGTCGCATCTGCTGGGCAATGTTGACAATCTCGTCAAAAGTGATATTTCTGCTGTGTTTAATGTTCTTCTGCTTCTTCCTGTCTCTTGGTGGCTCCTTGAGGGCTTTGATGATCCAGGCAGAGGTAGAGGGCACCACCTCAATCTGGGCCTGTCTGTTCCGGATGGTCAGTTTCACTGTAATCCTCAGGCCTTTCCAGTCACCGGTTGCCTTGGCAATGTCATCACCAACTTCTTTCGAAGAGAGACTCAGGGGGCCGATCTTGGGGGCCAAGGCGGATGTGGCGCCAACCTCACCTCTGGTACACCTCAAGTACATGACTTTGATCTCATTGGGGTCGAATTTGGGAGCATGGTGGAGGCGGCTGGTGTCAGATGAACCTGGATTTGGGACAACCCGCAGATCAACTTCTTGACAGAGGTTTTATTCCACAACAATTCAGTCCCAACAAAACACACAGAGGTCTACCTTCATCATAAACTAGTTCACCTAGTATCTCAGGCTTCTTATTAACTTTTTCTTACATCTCAAATTAGCCCATTATTTTTGTCTATGTTAGCCTTGTGGCTTGGTACCTTTTTCAGCAAGTCATTCTCATCTACATCTGGGTGAGGACTGCAGACTGAGTATTTCCTCTTTCCAGAATTCTCCTCTTCTCATTGTCCCACCTCTCCTTCTGGCCTGGTTGCCCCACCTGTACTTCCTGCCTGGATATTGGCCAATCAGTGTTTTTTTTAAATACAAATGACAGGGTATAGACCATAGTCTCACAGCACTTCCCCTCCCCCATTTCTTTTCAAAACAACTCTGAATTGAATCCTTTTTCAAAGCTTTTCTCTTGAACATTATCCATAAGAACTTATAACTAACTTTCAAAAACAAGGTCAAACATCCATAATCCATTTTTTGAGAATGTGGGTATAGTTTTTCAGGTTAATTTCTGCTGTTTGGGGGCACTGAAAGACTTATGGGGGCCTAAAGAAAATTTAAATTATAATCAAGTACTGACTAGAGTACTCTGTGAGGCTTGATCATCTCAGCCAATAGCACTAAGGCTGTTCTGGATGTAGAACTCAGACATCTGGGCCATCTGCTCCTATCAGTGATTTCTCAGGGGGGGTCTGCCTTAATCAAACCTGATTTTTCTTAGCCCAGAATGAATCCACAGCCTCTCATTTCCTGGGAAGCAAAAGTAAAAAGTAATCTCCAAGTAACATATCTTTTGACTTAAATTTTGAAGTAAGGCATTTTCAAAATATATATGTTTGAATAATCAGCAGCATTTAAATTCAAATGCCTCTTAGCATCTGTTGCTCCTTTTTTTAACCATACAATCCATAGACAGCACAATAATATACAGTATCCAGACTCTCTGTTTATTTTCCATTTTTGTGTGGTTTTATTTTAAACTCTATTTTTTTATTTTCCTTTTAATTTTTATTGAGAAAAGGTTTCTCTGTGTAACTTTGCCTGTCCTGGAACTCACTCTGTAGGTGAGGCTGTCCTTGAACTCACAGAGATCTGCCTGCCCATCTGATAAAATACTACCAAGAAACTGTGCTTAATGCTATTGTTTTTGTGTCTAGAACAATTTCCCAAGCTCTCTCAGGTTTTACGTGGGATATAGTTGTCTACATTGGCACCATTCTGTTGACAGAGTCCTGGTAGAGACAGAAACCTCTGTCAACACAAACGCTCACAAATGCATAGGTAAACACACAGGAAGAAAACCACAGATTCAAACATCCAAAAAGGGAGACAAAGAGAAAACAAATTTACACTCAAATCCAAAGACAAACAGACACACACATACATACACAGACATCAGAAAATCAGATATGTGCATGTAAAAGCACATCAATAAAATACTCAAATCTCTCACTTAGGCACATGTAGACACATGTACTCACAAATATACACAGGAAGGTACACACAGAAACACACATATATACAGAAATAAACTTACACAAACAAATTCATACCCATAACCAAAGATGGAAAGACATGCACACAGTATGTAAGCACATACACATACATAAAAGCCCACACAGACATGCTCATGAAGTTAATGAAAAGAAGATACACAGAGAAACAAGAACATATACATGAATACATTGATAGAAGACAATTTTTTTTGCTCATCTCTACACACACACAGGCAGGCAGAAGGACAGTGATGAGGCAGGATACAAGATCAACTCAAAAAGTCAGTAGCCCTCCTATACACAAATGATGAAGAAGCTGAGATAGAAATCAGAGAAACATCACCTTTCACAATATCCACAAATCACATAAAATATCTTGGGGTAACACTAACAAAGGATGTGAAAGACCTATTTGACAAGAACTTTATGTCCTTGAAGAAAGAAATTGATGAAGTTACCAGAAAATGGAAAGATCTCCCATGCTCTTGGATAGGAAGGATCAACACAATAAAAATGGCAATCTTACCAAAGGCAACCTATAAATTCAATGCAATCCCCACCAAAATTCCAACACAATTCTTCACAGACCTCAAAAGATTAATAGTCAATTTCATATGGAGAAACAAGAAACCCAAGCTAGCCAAAACAATCCTGTACAATAAAGGAACTGCCAGAGGCATTACCATCCATGACTTCAAGCTCTATTACAGAGCTACAGTAATGAAAACAGCTTGGTATTGGCATAAAAACAGAAACGTTGACCAATGGAATTGAACTGAAAACCTGGATATTAATTCACGTACCTATGAACACCTGATTTTTGACAAAGAAGCAAAAAAGATACAGAGGAAAAAAGAAAGCATCTTCTATAAATGGTGCTGGTATAACTGGATGTCATCCTGTAGAAGAATGAAAATAGATCCAAATCTGTAACCATCCATAAAACTCAAGTCCAAATGTATTAAAGACCTCAACATATATCCAATCACACTGAACCTGATAGAGGAGATAGTGGGAAGCAACTTTCAATGCATGGGCACAGGAGACCACTTCCTAAATATAACCCCAGTAGCTCAGACAATAAGAGCATCAATAAATAAATGGGACCTCCTGAAATTGAGAAGCTTCTGTAAAGCAAAGGACACAGTCAATAAGACAAAAAGGCAGCC
>LOEQ01006060.1:9739-44991 GCA_001685075.1 Bramus lutescens
ACCACCATTTGGGACCTACAGCATTTTTGCTGCCTACTGCCACCGGGGATCTTGCAGCATTTAGAAAAAAAATCGTAAAAATGGTGGCAAGGTTGTTTATGGTGGTGTGATTCCCCTCTGTATTCTCTGAATGTGTTTGGTTAATGAATAAAGAAGCTTCTTGGGCCCAGAATAGAGTAAGGCGGGAATTCCAAGCTGAGACAGAGGAGAAAGTAGACGGAGTCAGTGAGATGCCATGGAGGCTTTAGATGCTGGGAACTTGCGGGTAGGCCGCGACCTAATGGTGATCCACAGATTAATAGAAATCTGTTAATTTATGATGTATGAGCTATCTAGAAATATATACAAGAAAATAGGCCAATCAGTGATTTAATTAATAAAGTTTCTGTGTGACTATTTTGGGTCTGGGCAGCTGGGAAACAAGCAAGCATACTCTACCAACATGGAGGTAACTGTTCATTCCCTTGATTGGATTTGAGGCCTGTTTCACAGGAAGGAAATGGAAGGAAATTATGAAAGCTAGGCATGTCATAGGTCTTTGAGGAAAGCCATTTCATGGTGTCTGATTAAATGGTCTATCATTAACTATCATTTGGCTATCAAACTACTTTTTAAATATTTATGCTTGTATCTGTAAATTTGTTCTGACATCAGTGTTGACCAGAAAACCTAATTGTAGTGGGAAATGGTTAATGGAGACTGGTTACCATTCAACATGTTGAGGATAAGTGGCTATTTATACTCAACTATAGAGTGCCTATCTTTATCAACTCTTTACTCACCAAACTCAGAGTATCATGGATGAGGAGGTAGAGGGAATGGAAGAGGCAGAGGATTAGAAATACTCTAAAATTTATTCTCTGGAAATGACAGGGCTAATGCCATTAAATAGCACTAAATGACAGTGTTATTATGCACTAATAGCATCTGTGACTAGTCACATTAAACTTCAACAAGACCAAGTTAGTTAAAAATTCTATCATATGATTGAGAGGAACTCTTGAGTCCACATAAGCCGCTGAGGAGATTTTGTGTTTAATGACTGCTGGGGAACGAGTAATTTTTCTTTGGAGTGTGACTAAAGGTAGGATACCTAAGCCACTGTGGGTGACAACACACACATGTACACAAGAACAGTTCCAGTTAGATTCCCTGTCACATAGGAGGAAAGAAAGCGGGGAAATGAAATTAAGGGAAGATTTACTGTGGTGGAAGGAACACTAGGGTGAGGAGAAAAATAGTGGGAGGTGGATATGATTCAGATAATTGACTACATGTATGAAAGTTTCAAAGAATAGAAAAGAAAAGTACAGTTTGTTAAACTTAGAAAAGGTATTAAATAGTAACTAACAGCATGACACAATGTAGGTCAAAAAATGTTAAACATGCCTGAACATAAAGATAAGTTATATATGCAGTTTATTTTAATATGCATATATAACACACATAGATTTTATACTTTATGTTAATATTTACAACAAACTTATGAATGCCTAATAAAAGAGTTATATAACATATTATTGCCAAATTTACTGCGCGAGGAAAAGAACAGATATGACACTAATATTTCAAATGGGGAACTAGATCAATATAAGAGAAAAACTTAACTTGGATTAAGTCAATATTTAATTCTAAGTGAATTGCATTTATTATAATATTCTTATTAAAATTATTTAATCAACAATTAAATTAACAATGTGACCTAAAATGCAATAGGTATTTTCTTTTTGATGGTATTTAAGGTCAGTTTAGCTCATAATTTAAAGAATATTATTTTAAACATACATACTTTATTTTAGTCTTCATAAAATTAGCATATGAGTTTCCAGTCCTGTGGGATAATGTCATAATACTGAATATACATGCCAGTCAAAATATTTATTTTAAGTTAGATATTTGGTACTCAAATACACAATCCAATGTTCATGTCAATTTTTGGTACTTAAAAAGTGAAAAAGTCTTACTCTTATAGTGTTTTTAAATATTCATGTAATGAATTAAATTTTTGACACTCATTTGAAAGAAATTAGAATTCTTATTTCCTTTATCCTTTTTCTATTCGCAAAAGATATTTTGTGCATTATGAAAAAATTTTCACAATTTGAACTTTTTCAAAATATATTCACTTTTTATTATAAGTTCATTTTTGTTAAATATTAGAGGTTTATTATTATGAACATACTTTAATTAACTAACCCAAGAATTATTTGTTATTATATAAAGACATATATATGTATATATAATTTTTATATAAATTAAAGTATGTACTGTTTGTTTTAATCTTAAAAAAAAACCACTCAGTCAATGCAAAGAACTCCAATCAAACCAGATTAGACTGAATTAAAATGCCCGTGTTTAATAAATGAGGCACCCTCAGGTAGCCCAAGACAGCATGGCAGGGAGAGGAGCCCACACAAACCCAAAACCACACAGTTCCTTTTAACAGTGCTAGCCTAAATAGCCTGTGGGAGTGGTCCTGACTCTCCTTGGACAGGCATTAGCACTTGGAAGCCTGGGAGTTGTAGTCTAAACACTTGGCAGGCTGGGAATTGGATTCTGGACCTGGGTAATTTCCAGCCCAGGGACTCGGGTGACACTTTCAATTCCATATTAAATGTACAAATGATTTCTAGAAGTATATTTTAAAAATTTTAGACTAATGTTGAAAATATTGTACTAAAAGATGATTTTCAAACTAACTTTCTTATATTTGTATTTTTGTTTTATTTTTTTATATTTTGAGAGTTGGGATACATGAGTCTTCGCTCACTCAGAATTACATGGATAGATTAATGCAATAGTTCTCACAAATGAATACACAAGCGGCTACCAATATATAGATTTAGCAGAATCAAAAAAGATTGTCTTTTCTTTAATTTTATTTTTGATATTATAAAATAGAATACTTTTCACTTTTTTTCTCCCACAGAACTCTCTCATATACCTCTCCCCACTCTCCTTCAAATTTATGACTTTTTTCACTAATTGTGAATATAAACATATATGTATAATTTTATACACATATATTTCTAAATGTAACCAGTTTATTCTGTATAATGTTTCATGTATATGTTTTCAGTACTAACTGTTTGGTATCAGACAGGCAACCATTATATTCTTCCCTAGAGACGGCCACCTCTCGTGGTCCCAGTTATCCTCACTTGCCGTTATTTTCTTGCGTAGAGTTGAACCTTCGTGAACTTTTCCCCGTCTCCAGTGGCATCACCGTTGTTCAGTACATATTTTGGCAATCTTATTTATGAGACTTCATGGGTATAGCTTCTGACATTACTAGGAGAACCAGAGGAACAAGCTTACCAGACTTGACTTAAAAATACTATTCTAAGGAATTTATTTAGAAATTATTTTATTTCTAATGAAAACTTAATTATACTTTGTCTCAGTTTCTATTCAATAAGGTAATCTAAATGGCATTTTTCATGTAAAAGAAAAAATCCAAACAATGTCTTGATTGTTCCGACTTATAGCCAATGCTATTCCTGTTTGTATTTGCGTTAAACACAGCTGTTTCCAGTGTCCACAAAGATGCCCTTTTGCTTATTTGATTATAATCTAGGTTATTCGTTCTTCAGTATTACTGAAATAGGTTTTACTCAGACCAATTGGAAGGAACTAGTTCTTCAGCATCTGTGTCATTCACTCTGTATAAATTCAACATGATTTACATAGTTTTATTTATAGTGGTGTATCTCTAAGAAGCTATTTTTACTTATTTTAAATTTGAATGCTCTCTCTCACTCTCTGACTCTATCTGCCGCCCCAACATAGTGTAAAGTTTTATTCTCCCTATCAATCTCTGAATTACTTACATCATGGATAGAAGAATTCTGTGAGTCTGTCTGAATAACTAATGATCTTAAGGTGATGCATCTATCTGATGGAACACATTTTTAAAAAGAGTCAGTGCTTTATAATATTGCATACAGCACAACACATTCAATTATGGTCTAAATAGCTTTTTTCTCTTCTTTTACACCCTTATCTAGAGGATTATTGGAACTGTGTTTCAAACAGTTACTCAAATTTCGCACAGCCTTCCAACAACATGTTATGGTTACTGAAGCCAAGAGGCAATAATAGATTAATTCAGCAGGGGCTGAATATGCCATTAATAGCCACGCAATAGGCTTATCTGTATTGACAAAGTGGCCCACTTTCATGTCTGTTCAATGAGAGATAATAGTTGAAGGCATTAATCACACATATTTTCAACAAAACTTTTCTCAGTTAAAGACGCCCTGCAAATAATGTGGTCCAATGCCCATCCGCCTATTAGGGTTGCTATGACTATGGTGAGTCTGATCTCAAAGACAGGATACAATCAGGCTGGGGACAATGCGTGGATTTTCATATTTAATGGCCTTGGTTTTCAGCTTGGCACAGCAAACTGAATAGCAGTGACCCAAAAATGACCTTCTGTTTTTCTTCTTTGACTTGTCCCTAGGAATGACAAGGCTTGGGATCCTGGGCGCATCACAAAACAATCAGGCTTGGGATGAGAGCAATACAAAACAATCCGTGTCTCCATGCACAAATGAAAATACCAGAAAAGGGTCTACTCCAGAAAGTGTCCGTGTTGTTACTAACATGGAAGAAACTTTAATTTTTCTCTTGTTCTGGGGCATTTCTGGGAAAACAATAAGGGTAGGATAATCACTACAAATAAAATTTAGAGGGTCTGAATTTCGCCACTATTTTGTGTTTTTCTTCATGTGTCTTTATTTCTCTAACTTTAGCTATGCTCATCCATGTTAAAAGAAAAAAAAGCTTTGGAATAAAATTACCTATAGTAAATCAAAATATGTGCTTTCCTTAGTTTCACAAACTCCTATGCATAACATAAAGTAACTGAAGAAAAATGGGTTTCCATTCTGATAAGTAGCAATGAAATCCCACATGGAAAATGTTTAATTAAATCTGATGTCAACGCAGGTTAAAGAACATAGTTATTCTTTCTTTTCTTTACACTGCACACATATTTTCTGTTTGAGGAATTTTACTATTCTTATCTGAAGTTTCACAGAATTTTTTCTTCAAAAAGATATTACATACTAATTATCCATCATTATGAATTGAATATATTGCATCTTGTTTCATAATAGTCATAATGTCATTGACTGAACATCATCTTTGCAAGAAAGTAAAGATGCAGTGTTCACAAGCAAAAGAATGTTAGTAAGCAGATAATTTTAAATATATATGGAATTTCATAATTTATATTTTAGAGTTAAATATTTGTATGTCATGCATTTAAAATTTAAATAACTAGATTGAATTACATATGTAATTATGTTAATAATTATCATATACTGTATGTGCATGCTTCTAAATTGCATTTATAGTATAAAAAATATAAAGTCATGTGTATTTAACTATGTATGTACGGTTAAGAAATATAGAAACAATTAAGTCATTAAATAGTTCCAAGATGGTACAGATGTTCAACAAAAGTAAATTACCATAGGAAGTTAATTAGGAGCTGCTGAAATAAAGAAATCAGAAAAGATAAAGCCTAAAATATGAAATTTGCCTTGGCATCTACTTACATCCTTTATTTTTATATGCTTCATTGACACCATCTTATCCATTTTCCATAACTGGCATACCATACTTTGAACTGCTTTTATTTTTTGTCATACTTTGTTTAGATAACAGTTATGCTATTTATTTAAATTTCTGTTGTTGTTAGCTGTAATTTTACCATACATTAGCAGAGGCTGCAAATTTTTATCATGTCAAAAGTGTTGATAATCATTTTTATAACACAATTAGTGTGATAAATATTATATTTAATAAATTTAGGTTTAATAATTTATCTACTTGTTTTTAACTGAAAATAAAGATATATAGCTATATATGAAGACATGGTTTATTTGTGGCTGATCATGAAATAATTGGTAGTGTTACTGACTAACTGCTTGCTCTTAAGAAATAATGTAAGGAAGACAATTGTGATAAAAACAAGTAGTCATAATATAAAATTTGAAAAATGTGAGCACTTCAGTCTCCAGTTTGACCTTATAGCTTTATTAGCTATTAAAGAACTTTATACGTCATGTTTTGTTCATAGTCATATAAACACAAACTCTTCTCTCATCTACTCTTCCTTCTTCTCACTCAACTACCTAACTTTGTGTCTTTTATAAAGGTCAAGCATATAAGCAAGCAAGAAAAAAAAACTAAAGAAATAAACAAGCATAGATACCGTTTGTGTTTCCCAAATACTCCTGGGTTTATGCTCTTATCTGGGCCTACTCTCTCAGAGAAAACCTACTCTTCCATCCTTAGAAGGTAATAATTGTTGATCAATCCATGGTTAAGAGTGTAGAAATATATCCAACTTTTATTGTAACATATATGTTTGTTTCTGCATAAATATATAAAGACAATCTGATGAATCTATTTTTCTTATTTCTGTGTATATGGTTTCAGAGCTGTTCTCTTTGTACTGGACAACTAATTGGAGGCTCATCTCTAGGAAATGCATTCTTTGTTGTCATTTATGGCCTGTAGTTCTTGGTCTAAAGTGTGTGATGCTGTGAGATTTCCCACCTTTCGTGTATATTGCCGTTACCTTTGTTTAGATCATGTTTTTGCAGCCATGTTTTAAGGAAGACTGTTTTACCACAATTTTCTGATATTCTGTCTCTTACAATCTTTCAATCCCCTCTTCCACAATGTTCCATGATCCAGAGATGCAGAAGCTTTGATGTAGATGTACCTACTATTGAGGCGGGCTCTTTAAAATCTTTTATCTCTGCGTTTTTCTCAGTTTAAGCCTGCAATTTTCTTCATTTACTGTAAGGTTGTATTTTGCTGATGAGGAGCAACAGCTACATTTTTTCTGGAGATATAAACAAAACATTAGAACGTAGTAAGGAATTGTGCTGGTTTATTATAGTAGTGATTGGTGATTCTCTTCTGAGAATCATGAGCTCACTAGGCACAGGATGTCTGGTATGTTACTAGAATTAATAATTTTTTTCCTCTTGTTTGGTGGCCCTTAAGTCTAATTATACTGCTATTGGTTACCACCAGTACGTAAGTGACACGTATTAAGGTTTTAAATATACCTTGCATGCTAACCATTATTGTAGTTCAAAGGTGTCACAGCTGTGTAGTGCCTAATCATTTCCTCCCTGGGTGACTCGTACAGTATTTTCTAGTACTCTCGAATCTGGACAGCATCCAAGGATCAGATTCTATAAAAACCTCAGAAACAAGCATGGGAAATCTCCTTCAGAATGGTTGGTAAAGGTAATCCAAGTACTCCCTGAACATTAGAGATTATGGGTGATTCCCTGGTTGCTTTTCAGAAGTTTAAGGTAAACCCCTCTTGCTGAAGGTGCACAATTAAACACAGAAGTTAGATTTTTTTAAGCTGGGTCTATCAACTTCCACTTTGAGAGAAATACAAATATAAACCTGAGTAAAGAAAAACTTAAATGAATAACACATTTTTCATAATATTTGGAGATAAAATATAAAATGTAAATGCCATGTTGCATGCAACTTCCCAGGCTTTCTATTGAACAAGAAAGTTGGAGGAAAGTAATCCAAATAAAATTAAATCTCAATAAAGCTACATTTCAGCCATCTGTAGAACACATCAGGTTATTAAAGTGAGTAGATACCATTCCATTGTTTGTTCTGCTGTGTGAAAGAAGATGCCATTAACCAGAAAACACAAACATATTATCTAAGAATTGTCTTTGGAATTCAATAAAATTATTAATTATTAAATAGTAAAAAATCTATATAACAGAAATAAAATTTTAAACTGATCAATAAAAACATAAATGAACTATCTATAACAAAATAGAGGAAAAAATTAAATAATAACTTAAAAGATGGAATACTTACCCCTTCTACATTAAAATGTTCATTGATATTGTTATTGTCCCAATCTTTTCTATGCAGTGTTTTCTAGAAGGTACTGTGTCTCCACAGACTGGTTAGTATTTTGAATCTTAAAATGTTTTTGTCCCCTCTTTTTTGATGATCCCTGAGCCATAGATCCAGAATCTGGGATGGAGATGTTTTTGTTAGAGCTGTAGATCTTTGCTTTTTGCCAGGTGATGGTCTCTGCTGAAAAGGTAAGCTAATTTGATGAGGGCAGGTGGCTACCTTTATTTGTGAGTTTAAGGACAAGATGTAGAATGTAGTAAGACTTATGCTGTCCGAGAAGTGTGGTGGTAACAGACTCTAAGGTCCAGGACCTCAATTGCCTAGGGACGTTGGCTAGGTCTCCAGGACCAGGTAGGCATTTCATTATATTGAGTAGTTCTTAATTCCAATTAGGCAGCTGATAGTTGCTGCCAATATGTGTATATTTTGCCTTGCTGGTCATTGTTGTGATCCATAAATATTGCAACTAAGTGATACTGCTTGATTGCCTCTCTCCCTTGGCAGCTTGCATAATATTTTCTGGTTTGATGGAAGCTGGACCACAGGAAAAAGCTTTCAGAAGAGATCTAGCTCAAATAATGTCAGTCATTATCTTAAGGGTTTAGCTTGAGTAATATGAGCTTACTCTCCCTAAAATTACATATACACAAAGAATAGACTCAGCAGGTTTTGCTTCTTTATTTGGAAAAATATAATACACCCACATATACATGTAGCAATAATAATCAAGGAAATTAGTTATAATCTTAAGTATTGAAAGAGGGACATGTTAGGGGCTGGATTGAGGAAAGGGTAAGGGGAAAGTAATGTAATTCTATTTTAATAAAAATATTTTTAAAGGATGGTATATTTTATTAGATTGTTTGACTTTGTAAAATATGAAATGTTGAAAAGTGAAAATAGCATGTGGAATATTATAAACACTAAGTGTACCTAAAAGATTACACATAGAAGAATGAAGTACTGTTAACAAGATGATAAAGGTTTTGTGGGCCAAGGAAGATATCTAACATTGCTCTCTGGCCTCTACATGTACATACTCACAAGTGCACCTTTTTTTTCAGCCACACATATAAATGTAAACATACAAAAAATGCACAACAATACACCATAAAAATTATCATTACATTTCAACAAGAGAAAGAAAAATAAAATCTAATGGCAACAATATTTGGAAAAGAAATCAATATTAAGCATGTCAAAAGAATCATACTTTTTCTCACATTATAATCAAATAATATATCCCTGAACTCCATTTGAAATGCACATGACATTTTAAATAAATAAATATAATTTGCACAAGGTTACACAAGAAAAATAGTTTCCTAAATTATCTATTACATTATATATAATTATGCATGTATACAATGAAATAACATAACAAATCTAAATGTTCTTCTAAAACAATGACACATTAATATATTACCACTTAAATTCTTTAACACTACAGAGGTAGTGTAGTGAAATGTATTTTGAAGAATTTAAAGAATAAAAATTTTCCTTTAAGTTGGGTTGTGGTGATTCATGCCTTCAATATCAGCATTCTTGAGGTAGAGGCATGTGATCTCTGAGTTTGAGTAATGCGAGCTCTATAGAGTTTCAGGACAGCCAGGACTACACATGTCTTGACAAACAAATAAAAAACACATACAAAGAAAAAGAGAAAAAATCTCTTTTAAAATGTAACTGAATGTCATTTGAAATATCAAGTACATGGTAGAACTTTCTCAATTACTATCTTAGCAGTTGAGACTCTTCTTCAAGTTATCAAAAACTACCATGATATAGGCGTCATGGACGTTCTTCATTATAGTAGCAATACAATATTTCTCTTTGTTAAGTTCTTGTTTGGGCGGTTATGTTGGTGTCTAACAATTATGGAAGAATTTGGCCATGAATTTGAAAAGGTATAAGAAGGGATATATGAAGGGTTTGATGACAGAAAGGAAGGAGTAAATGATATAATCATATCTCAAAACTGAAGAAACATATTTAAAGTAGCATATAACCCCAGAGATTGCCAATGTTTTCTTCATGGACAGAATTTCTCACACTAGGAAGAACTGTATCAAATCATCTATACTATTACATCACTACAATTCTCAGAGTGACCATGATTTTTAATTTGGTGTCAACAGCACTGATTAATAGTATCTTATTACTCCAGAAACATTACATTATTATATATATTATAAATCATTCCTGACAATACATAATTATAGATAGTACTTGGCCTTTTAGTAAGGGTTTTGGTTTGTAAGATAAAAGTTAGAACACAAAATCTTTAATTTATGCATTCAGGAAATCTTCTTTAAAGAAGTGGGAAATTCAAATACAATTTTACAGGAAATCTTTGGACATTTTATATTTATGAAGATCAATTTTGACAGGCTAGTGTATAATTTGACATTTATTTAGAGAAAATCTGTCACAGGCTGTCATTGATTGAATGATAAATTAAAAATATTCTGTGCTAACATGAACGTTTATGGTGACTGCACATCTGCCTACTAAGATTCCAGTCGTGGCCAATCACAACCTGATGCTTGGACTGAAATTGTGCTCCCTCTCTCACTTAGGAAGCAAGAACTAAGGGCACGGTGAAACAGCCACTGGGCAGGAACTTATTAGTGGTCTTTAGCTATACTAACATGCTGACAATGTGCCTTCTAAATATTTATTTATACTCACAGATAAATGTGATTCAAAACCTTAACCAAGAAAACTGAGTGTGGGGACTCATGGATGGTCAAGTTTCTGAAATTAAGTGAAATTTGAGTGTTAGCCATGAACAGAACTTTTCTAAGGTTTAATGAGTAACAGGGAGGGAAGGCAGAATGAATGTAGCAGCCCAAAGACAGAGTGAAGGCGTGAGGAATGTTGTTTTCTAGGCATGATACAGCCATTGTGATCAAAACCTCATAGTAATTGTGGGTGATCTCAATGTTTGCAAAAGACTGGATTTGTCAACAATCAATTATGGCTTGAGAAGGGGTTCCTTCTCTATTGAACTTTTGATTACTAATGGATTCAGAGGGAAAGGCAACTTCCTTTAACTTTATACACACTAATGATGCCACCAAGTACCAAAGAGTCCTCTGAAACTCATGGTCACAAAGTTAAGTAGAGTTAATTAAATGGAAGTATAGTAAAGAGACTTGTAGAAATGTGGGCAGGATAACAAGGGTGAAAGAGATAGAAATAAAAGGATGAAAATAATCAAAATACATTATATAAATATATAATTGTTTTACAGAATGAACTTAATAAGTTACTAAATTACCTCTAAAGTATATTTTCTTAAGCACAATGTACTTTAAGTTTTTCACTGTTTTATTTCACATATGAGAAAAGATAGTGAACTTTTTTTATTTTCCAGTTTTTCATAGAGTAATTTTCAAACCCACAATATATTGATAAAGCATAAATTTTATTATTGGTTGATATAAAATAAATAGAATTCAAATAGATAACATTTAATAAGAGATGAAGGAAAAAATATTATATAAAATGAAAGCATAAACAAAATCCAGAGATAACTGTGTATTTGTTTTTTTAAGTGAATTCTATGAGAATTACAATATAAACAGTTTTTACTACTGACAGAACTCTCTAAATTAAGCAGGTGGATATCTCAGTAGATTAAGTCCCATTAAAAATGTGAGGAAGAATCAGGACAATGTAGACTCCATGCCGATTGGGTCATTGATCCAAAGTTATCATAATCCTCAATCTTTAATGCATCTATTTCATTTATAAAGGGATGGATGGAAAATCTTCAATAGCAGACTTATCTAAGAGCTCTTTGGAGCTCTCCCAAGTTGAAGCAAGAAGACAGGACCTTTGTCACGTTGTGTAAATAAATAGTATGCAATGAATAAGATCTGGGGTTGTGGCAGAAGCTGCAGTTTGAGGAGGAAAGTTTTCTTCAGAATGTCCTCTGAATTGTCTTCCAACATTACTCCTTTCAGAGAAGCATCTTGAGAACTTTGTTCCTGGGGAGGGAGGAGATCTATGTCATTCACTCCTGTCCAGTTTTGATTAGCTGGGATATATGGTTTTTCAGGGTATGTTCTCTGCATTTGGTATAGCAGTCGCAAACATATTAGCTGGCATTGTTGCTGGATGAATTCGACAATGAAGTATAATAGGACTAAAATCCTGCATGAACATGGCCAATTTTTTTTCTCAAGGCAGCACTTATTCATTGGTATTTGCTTACTTTACTTGTAAATGAAAGGATGGTATGTCTTTCACTGATGGCTAGAATCTCGGATAAGACAAATGATTTAAGTACTGAGATATCCTAGGCTCAATAACCAGCACTATTTCAGTGCTTGGACTCCTTATGATCCTCCAAGCTTGCTGATGTTGCTCTTGATAACATTGTGATTAGATAGGAGGGAGGTCAAATATCTGCCCTAGGAATCCATATGATGGGACATACTGACTTATCTATCCTTACTGTATCAGAGCCAACACATCATTTCTCAATTATTATAATCTATTATCCTTGCCAACATTTCTTTCTTTAATCTCTTTTAGAAGCCTTCATATAAAAACCCATATTTAGCATAAATAGGTAAAGTTGACTCATACTCTTGCAAGTATTTAAATTCTGAAAAATCACTTTTAGAAGCTCAGTTTCAAGGTCAGGGTGCTCATAAGCAACTAGAGAATCATTATGATTGAGCGCTGTCAGGATTATTAAGGGCTGCATTACCTTGTTCAGATATGTGTGGTCTACCAACTGGAGACAGAGAACCCTATGAAAAAGTAATTATTTTATAAATTAATCTTTCTCATTGTCCTACCATATCCAAGGTTTTATTAATCTTATCAAACAACTGTTCTTAGACTAGTTGATTCTTTGTTTTCTTCTTTTCAACTTTACTACTTTCTGATTTGAGTTTGCTTTGTATCTCTGAGGCTTAAGTTTGATTTAATCTTGGATTTACAAATTCTTGAAACACACAAATAAGCCATCTATCTGTGATCTTTATGATTTCTTAAAGTAGGCATTAGGGCCGTAAATTTCCCTCTTAGAGTTGCATTTGTACACCACATATGTTATTGTGTGGTGTTTTTATTTATATTTAGTTCCAGGATTATTTTTATTTCCTTCTTGATAGCTTCTTTGACCCAGTCATCATTCATAAGTGAGTATTTTATTCCCTATAGTTTTTATACTTCCTGGATTTTTTTCTGCAAATTTTAAATTTTATTACACAATAGAGAGGATGCATGGTTGTTCGCTCTTGAGTAAAATGTGTATTACATTTTTTTAGTTGGATGGAATAATCTCCGGACATTGGTTAGGTCCATTTTATGTAAGATACCATTTAATTTTGAGAATGAGGTTTTTCTGGTTATTTTTTTCTCCTGACTATCAATATAATTGAGAAAGTAGAGCACTGATGTCCCCCAATATTATTGAACTTTTTTAAAGATATGTCCTTAGTTCTATTTGTATGTTTCTGATGAAATTAGGTGTCTTAAGAACATCTGAAAGGTATATGGTTCCATACACTAGTCAACTGCTAAGTCTCTGTCTGGAAATGGCTGTTAAAGTTTGGCCAATCACCCTTATTCAGAGAGGTTTTTCTAGATTTTAACGTAAGTGGTCCTTTAAAATCAATTTATAAAACACTCTTCTTTAAAAGATGGTATCTGATCCAGAGGTCAAAGAAGGACATGAATTGCTATTGTACAATGTACTGTTCTAGAAATCAAGGTACTGGAGCCTAGGATACATCCAGAGGTGGGGGCAGTGTATCCAGGTATTTAACTTCTGCCTTTGCAAACCTCTCGCAATGAAACAAAATAAAATCTAAAGAGAAAAAATAAGGAAAAATAAAATATCATGAAAGCTGTACTGTGACACATTTATTCATGAAGTAAACTCTTTTATCAATATACCTTTAGATGCAAGTGTTCATTGCAGTCATTGGTCTGCCTTGAGACCTATGCTTTCTGCTTCACTTACTGGTATTGGACCCCCACAGCGGCTCCTCTTGGATGTACTGTTATTACTCTGTGCTGTGGAAATTCTACAGCTTTGGGTCTATAAGACCAGGTCCTTCATGTTCTCCAGCAGTTCATAAATGGGGTGGATGTTGGGATGGGCCAACTCATAACCCTGTGTCTGGGCATGTGCAGTTGCAGGGTTGGTTAGCCTGCCAGCTCTCTCTTATCCTCACCACCATGGTGAGCTTTCTAGCATTTCCCAGGATAGTTCATCCCTCTGACCAAAGCCCTTTCGTTATATGATGGCATTGGCATACGAGAGATGCTCTCCCTACACTTCGTTGCCAGTACCTGCTCTAGCACTCTAGAGAGTGATCCCTGCACCTCACCTGGGCAACAGTAAAGAGCTGGCCCTACGTGTGTAGGTGTGAGAGAGCCGCAATTGAGGACATGAAAGTAGGAACCTGTCCTATCACTTGCTCATACTTAAGAGGTTAAGTTAATTCTGCTAGGTTGCTGCATGGATAATTTTCACTGTGCGGATGTAAAGCTCATTTAATTACTTTCTGTCTGCCCTACAAAGTAGAAGTAACTTTATACTTCTCCATTTTCACACCAGAGTGATTGACTACAACAACTATAGCTTAGTTAGGAGATGTTAGTGGTGGTTATATCATCATACCAACATTCTGACTTGCCTCCTCTTATTTTCTAACAGAATCCCATAATGATATGGTGAGAGCACATTAGAACCCAGGGAACTCCATACTCGATATCCATTTCACCACAGCAATTGGCAAGAACTTAGTAAAGTGCAAATATTTAGATCATGTATTGGGATGGTGGATGACTACACCTTAGCTTTGTGAACTAAAATTATTTAATCATCTATTGAGAAAGGAAAACATTCAGTGTTACATAATTTTACAGTATTTTAATTAATAATTAATAATTAAATTCAAACATTAACCAAAATAATATAAAGTTCAATAACCTATATGAATCTAAACTAAGTCTTAACATATGCACAATGAGCTTTCAGAAGTGTTGACTTTTGAATGAAAATATGATTGTCTGTATTACAGGAATGAAGATGTTAATCTTGATCTTTTATTTTGTGTGCGTGTTACTTACTATGATAAAATTAAATATCTTTATTTTAAATGTAAATGACATGGGTTTGAAATGAAGATAATTTATTTTATGTAAGAACAATGTTGAGAATAACCTTATTCTTTTTGAAACTTTCCCATATCAGTAAAAGCATTCCTGATAATGCATATCTCTTCTGAAGCTGAGTTAATGTTTTATTTAGTTATGTTTGATTTCACAGAAGAGAAATCATCTTTATTTTATTAAAGAAAAATCCACAGGCAGTAGGTTAGAGCATAAGGAAGGGATCTTTAAGTAGTCTGCAGCCTTTATAATGTTCATAAAGTCTTATCCCCCAGAGACTTGGCCCTTATAATAATGAAAAGGAAGGGAACCTGTCCTGTGAAATGAAAAGAAATGAGAAGAAGCCTTCCAAGCCTTCCCTTTACAAACTCATTGAAAGGACAAATGGTAACAAAGCCAATTTTTCTGTGTTCCCAAAGCATGAATAAATGGGGAAACACCCTGTGTTTGTGGATATTAGTGGACCTGTGATACTTGCTATCTGCAAGGAAATCAGTAATATAGAGAAACTAGGACTCAAGCTTCTGTTTATAAAGAACCTAGACTTTTACCATCTGGGGCAAAAGTATGAGCTACAGTGAAACTGTTTCAAAGCCAACATTTGGCATGCACAAAACTTGCTTTGATAAAGCCTTGGCAGTTGTGGTAGACTGCTAAGACTGATAGATAATTTCATGGATTTGGTTATTCTTAAAAATGTAAACATATTCCAAACATAGTATAAAACACGAATTCTTTTTAACAAGACAAAGTATACAAAGTAAGATCTGGGGAGATTCCTCAGTCACTAAAGTGCATACATGGAAGTATAAGGAACAGTATTCGAGTCCCAGAATCCATATAAAAAAGCTGGGCACAGAAGTGATTGTAATCATGGTATTGGGGGATTGAAAGGATTTATGTGGATCACTGTTTAAACTCTTAGTAGTGAGCTCCAGGTCCCAAAAGATAACCTTTCTAAGAAAAAAATAAACTAACAAACAAAAAACAAAGTGGATGATACCTAAGGAATAAAACCACCTGAGGTTAAATTCTTCTCACCATATATATGTGCATACATGTAACATGCACTCACATATATGAAATTTACACAGAGCATACAATAGAGATTATGTTTTACACTGTGTGGAGAAAAAGAAAAAAAAACAAAAAAAGAGAGAAATAAATTAGCATTTACAAAGTACTATGCATTCCCAACCCAATGCAGGACACCCCAGTAAAGCTATGTATGTACTATGGATATGTAAAGGGCTTAACATAAGTATGATGTTTCCAGGTTAAAAAATAGAATTCCTACACCAATACTCAATTATTAGTTTGAATATTCTACCATTGCCCACTAATGTTGATATCACTGAAAATGTTTTAAAACTTAGAATTCTTGTCAAATCATATATTGTTATTTACATTTCCTCTAAGACATAAAATTGATAGTTTTGGTTCTTTTCCTTTTGTCTAACTTTCCAGTAATAGAGTGTTTGATAAAATGAAAACTAAATGTTGCAAACTCCAGAGAGTCTAAAGGAAGACAAAGATGTAAATACTGTCATCAAACAAATTGTAAACATCTGGGGTGAAATTAAAAAAAAGCAAAGCAGTTTGAGTGACTATGAAACAAACGTTTATATTGAAATAGATGTGCTACTGGTGATAGGAATTGTATACTTTTCACCTTGAAATAAATCATAAAAGCATAAGATAATAATGAGTCTGTAGTCCAAGATTTTGTGCATTTCTTTTGATATATAACAAGTATTAGTATGTATATAATGATAAATATAAAAGTTTAACTCAAAAGCCATTAACTTAAAACTAGCTACAAGAAAATAAGTAAAGGATATGTCGATGTTTAGGAATAAATACTGATGTTACTAAGGGTTGTAGAAGGTATATATCAGTGTGAATAAGCAGGAAGATTATTTTTAAGGCCAATCTGCAAGATGTAAGATCCCAAATAAATGCACAGGTACAGAGTGTATGAAAATCAGAGGAAGCTTACAGTGTGAGTAGGCATAGTAAGAGTTTATTACATTGGAGCTTAAGATCAAAGGATGGAATTAATCTTATTATTAAGAAGCAAATAGTGAACAGGATAAAAAGTGAAAAAAATATGTGCTGAGGTATATTAGAATCAAGAAAAATGCATGAGAATAAACAACCTTTCATACTATTTTATAAAATAACATAGTACCTACTGGTTAGCAAGCATCTTTGCCTTTTATAATAAACCAATCCTTGAATCATCTATAGTATTTAATGTTATGGTACAGATAGTATTAAGAATCACAGAAAATTTCAAAGTTTACTAGGAATTATTTGATTTTTACAAATATATCTATAAGTAGTGAGAGCATTGAAAGTATTATGCAACTTTTAAAATGTGATGTCAATTCTTCAGCCAAAATAAACAAAACAGTAATAAAACAAATAGTTATGATATAAGAATGTCCATTTTAAAACTGCCTCTCAGCATTTGTTTGAAAGATCTAGGAAGACTAGTTAGACAAGAAATATAAATACCATTATGAATAGTATAAGATAAAATTTAAAAGTCTACATAGGTGTTATTAACTATACACTAGAAAATAACCAAGAAACTAATCCAATGATTTGTAATGTAAGAAGAAACATATAACATTTATTATATCTCAATGGATAAAAGCATATGATCATTTTAGAAATTAAGAAAGTAGTTAAAATATGATTTGAATACAATGCCTTCATTATAGTCTATAAAATACAAAGTCCATTGTCAAGTATGAGTTAATGTTTTTTCCGGTTTTATGGCCACTGGGATCACAAAGACTATCACACATCAAAGGATTTTGCCATTGCTGTTGGTAATTTTCAAGAACTCAAGACCTTATTGTTGAAGATAACACATACTTGAATTATGGAGCATGGGAAGATTAATTTTGTAACCCCCTGGGTGATTCAGACTGACTGTCTAGCTTTTGTATTTTCAGAAGTTTCCCCTACAGAAAGTTGCTGGAAGTGATCCGTCTTACTCAGTTGTAAACCTTGTGAGTGTCAACAACTAGCTTGGGAATATATGCTGAGGAGTGTAATATTGTCAAAGCTGTTATGGGAGGAGCGAACCATGTCCTGCTTTGCTTTGAATCCTACTCCACAAAATGGAATACATTTGTGGCCTAAAAACATGTGTCTGACAAAGTTATAAGAGCAAGAGAAGTTATTAGCATGATTATGATAAATGTACAAGCGAATAAACTCATCCTAAGTAGTAACTGTATGTAAAGATTAGCCCAACTCTTAAATCTCGTCAGAGAAGCTTCTCTTTGCATCAGATTATAAACTGTTTTCTGAAACCTGGTTTCTCTGTATATCTTTGGCTGTCCTGGAACTCACTCTGTAGATCAGGTTGGCCTCAAACTCACAGAGATCCACCTGCATCTGCCTCCCAAGTGGTATATCTTCTTACTCTATTTCTTTCTTTTTAAAAAGACTTAAAGACTTTCTCTATCCTTTTTCTTCCCTCCCCCCAGCCTAAATATAATTTTAATTATACAATAAACTGTATGGAGATTTTTTCATCTGAACCTTTCTTTACTGTATAGCTCTATCTTTTTCTGATTACTTGAGCCTTTAATCTGTTAAACTGCATGATAAATTAAAGCTGCAGTTTTGACTGCTGGATCCACTCCATTCCTTATCTTTTTGAGAGTCTAGCTTCATGGCAGAGATACGGGCAGGAACCACATTTATTGCCACATCTCTTTGTAGTGTCTAGGTCCATGCTAACACAAAAGAAGCTTGATGCAGGCTGCTCATAAACACCATTTAAGTGTTTGGTGGCAGAGTCCCTTAAAGGAGCTGATAAGTTTTTGCCACTACCGCAGGGTCAGGAAGTCTGTTTTACAGGAGCTACACCTCTGCTCGCCACCAGCAAACAGAGACTACTGAAGAAAAAATGACTACCAAGAAACTGTGTCTGACTCTGTTCCCATCTGTGTAGAATCCTTTTTTTGGTGTTGTTGTTTTGTTCTGTTTTTTGAGGTAGGGTTTCTCTGTAGCTTTGGATGAAAGTTTTTTTTTTTTTTAAAGCTTTCTCAGGCTTTAGGTGGAAATTCTTGCCAAACGTTTGGGTGCCATTTGTAGATGAAAGTTCCTGTCCTGCCTAGTCCCACAGCCATTCAGTCCCAAAGAAACATACGGAAGTTGACATTAATTATAAACTAATTGGCCTATTAGCCCAAAATTATTATTAACTAGCTCTTACACCTTTAATTAATCCATAATTCTTGTCTATGTTTAGCCATGTGGTTTGGAAACTTTTCTCAGTAAGGCCTTCTCATCTTTCTTTCTTTGTGTCTGGCTGGTAACTGCTTCTACTTTTCCTCTTCCCTGAATTTTCCTCGTTTGGTTGCTCCACCTATACTTCCTGCCTTGCTACTGGCCAATCAGCATTTTATCAAACCAATACAAGTAACAAATCTATACAATCTGCAAGACCATTATCCCACAGCAATTTTTACTATGTTAATCCTGCTGATCTCTCAGCAAGGGAGAGTTTCCGTCTTCTGACAGCCTCTCTAACTTTTTTTCTTCAAATAATTGAAATTCTTGTCATACAGGTCTTTCACTTGCTTGGTTAGACTTTCCCCATGATATTTAATATTATATGTAGATATTGTAAAGGATGTTGTTTCCCTGATTTCTCTCTCAGCTCACTTATTGTTTGTATATAAGACGGTTATTTTCTTTTAGCTAATCTTATATCTAGCCACTTCTCTGAAGGTGTTTATCAACTGTAGGAGGTCCCTGGAAATATTTCGGGGGTATTTTTGTGTGCTATTGTATCACTGGCGAATAAGATTACTTTGATTTCTTTCTTTTCAATTTGTGTCACCTTGATATCCTTCAGTTGTATTGCTCAAGCTAGAACTTCAATTTCAATAAGACAGTGAACTGCCTTGTCTTGTTCCTGATTTTAGTGAAATTGTTTTGAGTTTCTCTCCATTTAATTTGAAGTTGGCTATCAACATGCTGTAAATTCCCTTTCGTGTGTTTAGGTATGTCTCTTGTATTCCTGATTGCTCTAAGATTTTTACCATGTAGGGATGTTGGATTTTGTTAAAGGTTTTTTGAGCATCTAATGAGATGATTATGTGGTTTTTAATGTATTTCCTTATTTCTGCCTTAACCTAGCAGTCATTCATCATTACAGTTCTTCAGTTTCCATGAGTATGAACGTTTTAAGTTGGTTCTGTTTTTAAATCTGTTTTAATCTATGGTGGTCTGATGGATACAGAAGGTTATTTCAATTTTATTGTATCTATTGAGACTTGATTTGTGACTAAGTATGAAGTATTAGCCCTATTTAATGAACTACAGGCAACCAAATCAAGCAGAGAAAAGGAGAGCTGGCCGTAGATTAGGAATTAGCATACTAATTGGTTGTTCCGTATCAAAGAACCAGTCATGAAAACATACATACTAGTGATATTGTATAGACTAAACAGGTTTTATTTAGAATATATATGTATATATACACATATGCTTGCAATAACAATTAATTGACTTGAAAGAGAGCAGAGATGGATGGATGGGAGCATTTGGAAGAAGGTATTTTAGGGGAAAATGTTTTAATAAAATTACAACCTCGAAAATGAACAATAAGAATACCAAAAATAGTTTAGTGAATATATTATTTAAAAAGAATACTATGTCATATTAACAAAAAGCTAATAGTCCATTTTTACAAAGTAGATAACATTTTAAATAATTTTCAAATATATATGTACATATTCATATATAGATATCACTGAACATACAAAAAGTAAAAACTAGAGTTATCATAGGGCCCAGGAGTTCCATAGTCATCTAAAGAAATTAAAAACAAACATATTTTACAGTAATTATGGATGCAAATAATGTAAGCTTTATCAATAAATGACTCATAACAAAATAGGGTAACGTATCATATACAATCTCTATGCATTACTCTTAATATGTCCTTTTGTTAGGCCTGTGCCAAACTGTAGTTGAACCTCAAAAAATGTTCTCTAAGAGATAATTAGTCTAAGCAGCTTGTAATCTTGAATTTTGTCAATCCTTGTAAGAAAGTAGTTAATTTTCATTTTATTTTATTTTTCATTTTGTTTGTAAAAAAAACACACACAAAGAAAATATCATCCAGAATTAAACAGGCAAAGTAGACAGCCTTCCAGATATTATTCATAGTCTATTAGCCATATGTTCTTTGTGGTCATACTGTTATTTTATATATGTTTTGTTCCTCATTCCAAATAATCCCATTTATCATTTATTATGACATATTTATGAACATTTTTGCATGCTATTGGGGTATAAATGTGTTTCTTCAGTTGTAAACTACTGATAAAAGAAATTAAGCACTGAATGATTAATTCATCCAATATATTGAACACAACAACATTATGTTTCTCAGAAATGTCTAATGTACATTATTTTGGGTGGATATATATTATATACAAATATTTATCTAGGTAAAAGTAAAGCTTTTGCTCCTCACAGACTTTAATTATAACCTATACCATAGAATATAAGTTATTTTAGTTACTATTCAATATTGCAATACTGAACTAAAATTATTTTTTGCTGTTGTTTTACTCTTCTTTGTACCTCATGCAGTAGTAGATAAAATGAAGAATTAAAGGAAAGCACATTGATTAGAAAAGTCTCTCTACTCTAAAATGCATTAGGCAATTAATTCAACTGAATTTGGTTAACCCCTGCTGGCAATCAAGCTGTGTTAAAGAGTTTAATTTATCATTTAATTTTAACAGAGAAGGTTTCATCTGGAGGTGGCCACTTCCATACAAGAGTACCTATGAGGGTGTTAGAGCTCCTCAGGAAAATGATGGAAGACTCAAGAAAGTAAATGGATTGCTACCGAGAAGCACCATATATCATCCTGAAGTTCTATCATTAGGAAGAATGCCTAATTAAGGGAGAATAAAGTAAAGCACAATTTAGTTTCTTTTACTATCTCCTTCCTGTGCTTCCAACCTCTCTCTCTCTCTCTCTCTCTCTCTCTCTCTCTCTTTTTCCCTCTCTTCCTCTCTCCTGCTGACATAAACACACACATACACACACACACACACACACACACAAGTGCGCATGAGAGAGAGACAGAGACAGACAGACAGATACACAGAGAGACACAGACAGATATACTTCCAAAGTAACGGCTTAGAAACCACAAGCAGGTGAAACAAGAGAAAATGGTAAAAAAAAAAAAGTAGAGTTATGTCTTGACTAAGGTGGGATATCGTAGGAACAGAGCATTAACATCACAACTTGTGTTCATCATGCTGGAATTATTGCCTTCTTAAAAACAGAAACCAAACCTAAAGATACATTTGCTTAGCACCTTTGTTTTGTACGTGGTTCTACTTGCTCACTCATGACAGACTATTACAACACTTTTCTCAGACTGGAGCTTCTAAGCCAAGTCAGGTGGTGATGTAAGGATGCTGCTATGCACTAGCAGCAACAAAGCTATTTTCTGCAAACCTTCATTTCATTGCTGATGCTCAAAAGACCAGTTTTATTTAAATATGGCTTCATCAGTTGCATCATGGGATCTAGGCAGATGTTTTGTGTGTTAAAATCTATTCAGTTGGAATCAGCATTTCCATGTTTATCTTAAAAGCTACACTATTTTTATTGGAAAATACTAATAGAACACATATTTTTAAAGTAAGTCATTGGTCTAACATTCAATTCTTTACAATAATGGTATGTTTCAGTATTAAAGAAAAGAGAGTGCCTACATTTTCAATCAAATTTATTGACAAAATTGCTTGTTAAATGCATACAACATGATGTGTATGTGTATATACTTAGGTAAATTTACCATGTGATTGATAATATCAAGCTAAATAATGTACCTAATACAGCATATTACACTGTGACAGAAAGTAGTGAATTCTTATGATGTAATATTATAGAAATGTCCATATTTATTGCAATCATCATGCTATACTTTAGGTCTCCAGATCTACTTTTATTACAAATATAAGTTAGCAACTTTTAACTAAAATCTATTTCTTAATTTCCTCTCCTCCATAATGCCAGCATGTATCTTTCTGTTCAGATAGTCATAGGCTCCTATATACATGTAAACAAGCAGTAACTACTTTTTATCTGTCTTTGACTTATTTCACCAGTTGAGCAAATATCTGAGTTCAAGCATATTGCTAGTAGTAGGGTTTTCATGTTTGTAGTCTGACCAGTAACTCACTATATCTGTTCACAAGTTTCTAGTTACTTATATCTTGAGTAGTATGAATAATCCAGCATATCAGGAAAATGCAGATATTCCTTCAAGATAGTAACTGCATTCTTCAGAGAAACAGAAAAAGTATGAGTGCTGGATTAAGTGACAGTGTGTGTGTGTGTGTGTGTGTGTGTGTGTGTGTTTGTGTGTGTGTGTAAGACAGTATCTTAAATAAGACACAATAGCCATGCAGCCAAAGATGACACTCACCATGCACTGAATATAACCTTAAACCCTTTATTTCTCCAAAATGCTAGAACATGTTATTCTATGCTTTCAGGGGTGAACTATTATGACCTGATTTTTTTTCCAATTTTGAGAAAACCCTGTTCTGTTTCCTTGTACTTAAATAATTTCACCTAATCACCAAACGTGTATAAGGGCTCTAATTATCAAACTTTCCGTCATCTATTTTTTGATATATTTTTATTTTAGTTTAATGTAGTTTTCAAAATCGGATTTTTCTGTTGCTTTTGGGGGCCTGTCCTGGAACTCACTCTGTGGACCAGATTGGCTTCAAACTCACAGAGATACACTTGACTCTGCCTCCTGAGTGCCAGGACTAAAGGCATGAATCACCATTCTTGACTTATTTTTATTAAACATAATGATATGATAGGTGTATGTTGCCTGATGTTTCTGTTTCACTTGGTATTGTAGTCATTCAGTCCCAAAGAAATTCACAGAGGTCTACACTAATTGATTGTTAAATGATTGGCCTCATATCTCAGGCTTCTTATTAACTCTTATTATTTAAATTAGCCCATAATTCTTGTCTGTGTTAGCCATGTGGTTAGGTACCTTTTTCAGTGAGGCAGTCACATCTTGCTTCCTCTCTGTCTAGGTGATGACTACAGACTGAAACTTCCCTCTTTCCAGAATTCTCATTGCCCCGGCTCTACTTCCTTCATGGTTTCCCCAGCTATACTTCCTGCCTGGGTATTGGCCAATCAGTGTTTATTTAATTATTTACAATTGACAGGGTACAGAACATTGTCCAGCAGCAGACATACATTGACAAGTCACTGTAGTTTTAATTTGCTTTTACCTCATTATTAGTGATTAATGACACATGTTTACATATCACTGAGCCTTTTATATGTCTTTTTGAGAAGCATCTATTCATATCTTTCTTTTCTCAAATACTTTTTTTTCTTGATTCTTGACAAGTTTATATATGTATATAATGATGTATGATTATATCCACCCCTCTTTTCTTCCTCCAATTACCATGATACCCCTCCAAATGCTCCTCTTTCCAAACTTCATATTGTTTTAATTTTTGTAAGTATATTGTAGTCAGACAATTCTCTCCCTACCACATGGTCCAAAATAACCTACTCATTGTGTGAATATTATTTATAAATGGTCTGCTGATAGTTCAGAGTTGTTGCTACCCAACTCTTACACTTAAATTAATCTATATTTTTATCTCTACTTTGCCATGTGGCTTGGTATGCTTTCTCTGTAAGTCATTGCGTCTTTCTTCTCTGAGTTTGCAAGTGATGCTCTCACTCTTTAGCCATCCTTTCCCAGAATTCTACTAATTTGGTTCTTGACCTCAATCTCTTCTTGCCTAAGGCAATCAGCATTTTATTAGCAAATGAGAGTAATACATATTCATGCTGCACAAAAAGATTGTTCCACAGCAGTTCATTTTATTTTATTAGTGTGAATGTTTTGATTGCATTTATGTATGTGTATTGTGTATTTCCTTGGTGCTATCTAAAGCTAGAAGATGGTATTTATCCCCTAAAACTGGTAATACAGAACTTTTATGACACACCATGTTTGTGCTAGAAATAGAGCTTTGGTCTTCTGAAAGAACAGTAAATACTCTTAACAGTCAACCTATCTCTCTAACCACACTTCCTATTATAAATTTAACAAACTATTATGTCTGATTGGGGCTGCTCATGCATGTATGCATGTAACATAAAAAAACCTGCTGCTGATTGACTTATCCCTCAGAAAAAGAATGGATTTGAAACAGAGAAAGGATGGTGGTAAATGGAAAGGTTTTAAGGGAAGAAAGGGATAGAAAAACAATGTTATTAAAAACTAAAAAATAACAAAAAAGAATAATTTACAAACTTCTGAATTTGTAGGAGAAGGGTCTTGCAAATCCTCTTTTGATAAGGCTGGAATTTACTTGCCTTGACCTTGCACAGTTCGCTGTAGCAGTCCTGAGTTTATTAGAGCAGTGCCTTTCTTGTCCAGGAGACATGCCATACTTGCATCACTATGTTTCATCTTCTGGATTTTCCATTCTGGTTGCCTCCTCTTTGATGATGTCCCATAAGTCCTGGTCATAGAGTGGAAAGGGTGGAGGTGAGAAAACTATGTATTATGCTAAGTGTAAGTGATGTTACAAGATCCTCTTCTACATATTTATTTTTATATCCACAGACCTGTGCTGAGCTCAACCTTCATCAGATAAGTTTCTTTGCAGTGGATAGTAGTTAATACTGATCCACATAATTGGTCTGGTAAGAGATAAAAGAATAAGTCTTTGGACAGAAATGTCCATTATTTATCCTTTGTTAGTTGACTGTTTTATGACTGAGTTGCTTGAGTTACTTTGGAATTTTGTTAACATACAGATTGCAAATATTTTCTCCTTTTCCATGGGATGCATTCATTGATCATTCCCTTTGATATGCAGGAAATTCTTAGCTTGTAGCAGCACTTGCTTACTTTTACTTTAACTTCTAAGCTTTATTTGTTACATCAAAAAGTAAAATCATTTCCAGGATCAAATCACAGTGCTTATCCAATGCTTTTGTTGTCACGGATTTATTATTTGGAGATTTATTTTTAATTCATTTAATTCATGTATAGATATTTAAGGCACAGTGTGGAACATGGTCGATTTAGTTTACTACATGGAAACACTGAGCTTCACATCTATTTTTTTCACTTTTTAAATTTTTTTCAAAGAAAACAAATTATCTTTGTTTATTTTACACACCAATCCCAGTTCCCACTCCCTCCCCTCCTCCCATTCTCTCCACCTACTCCCCTATAGAGAGGGTAAAGCACATTAGAAACATCATACGTTCACATCTAAATTTATCGAAAATTTATCACATCTGTATAGCATCTTCTTGACAACTTACTTGAATATTAGTTGACTATACTTGCTTAGGTTTATTTATTCCTTAGTTTCCTATTATTGTCCTTTGATTTGTATTTATATCATGACCTTAACATGTCTCCACCAAAGTGTATAGTTGTGAAGCAGTGACTTTGGATAACCTACAGAAGTGTAGATGAGGGTCTACGTTCATAGGCATAGTTTCTCCAAACAACCCAAGGCAAATGTATAAGAGAAAAACCTACCTAGCATGCTATCAGCATTCCCCAAGCTTCTTGAACACTATGATTGGCCAGGGAGTCACCTCTTCCTGGAAACATTTTTGCCTATTGTTGGAGAAGGCCACTAGTTTGTTCAAGGCTACTCAGCCCAGAAATAACCACAAAGAAACTATATAATTTAAATCACTGTTTGGCCCATTAGCTCTAACTTCTTATTTGCTAACTCTTACATATTAATTTAACCCATCAAAATTAATCTGTGCATCAACACGAGGTCGTGGCCTACCAGCAAATTTTTAATGTGTCTGTCTCCAGTGGCAGCTCCATGGCTTCTCTCTATGCCAACTTCCTTCTCCCAACACTCAGTTTAGTTTTCCCTGCCTACCTAAGTTCTGCCCTGATATAGGTCCAAAGTAGTCCTTTATTAACCAGTGGTATTCACAGCATACAGAGGGGAGTCTACCATCAGCCTTTGTAACCTCAAGAAGCATCGTGTGAATCTGATGGTTGTAAGAATATTTGTCGATTTTTTAAGCTTTCATGTCTTCAGTGTTGAGTTTGATGTTAGTGATGGGTTTCTGATATATGACCTTCATGATATTGAGAGTATGTTTTCCTTCTTTTATCTTATCATAAATATTTATCAACATAATATTTGAATGTCAAAACATGTTTTGTCCATCTATTGAAAGTGTCAAGAATTTGTACTTTATTATGCTAATGAGTCTTATCACATTTACTTAAATGAATATTATTGATAATTTTATACATTTTATTGTTTTCATCCAATCTCATCTCTTTCCTCTCCATTTTCCCCCTTCTAATTTCTCCCCTACCCTCTCACATGACACTTTCCCTCTCAACTTTTTCCCTTCTTTTTTAATGTGCTATGTTCACTTACTGCTATGTCCTAATGCATGGGTGTAAGGCCATACACTGGAGCATGAGTAGCCTCTCCGGGGCCATATTCATAAAGAAAACTTACCCCATGTTAATCAATTTCCAATATCTTCTAAAGTATTGTGATACTTCATGATCCTCTTCCCTTCCATAATTGAATTTTTGTTGACTTGATTTTGTCAAAGTGCCACATATGCAGCTGTTACGAATGAATTCATATTTATAATGACCATGCTATGCTTGCCCAAGTTCTATTTTCCTACACACATTCATTTTTTTTCTTGCCCTTATACTTTTCATCCCCATCTTTTGTGGCGATTTATGTATGTTAAGATATGTTTGTCTCCCTACATTAAATCAATGTTACCTCATCTAGGAGTTTTATCTTTCTAATATGGTGCTTAATTTAATTTGCTAGCTCTTTAATACCCATTTTTCAGCTCTATTCACTTATAATATTGGCTGATACATTTTTTCATTCAATATTTGAGGACATTGGCAATAAGTATTTTTAACATTTTCTGTATTGTGAATTTACAAATGAATATGTTTGGCCCTTTGGTTCTCCTACAGAGAGATTTCTGATTTGATTCCATCCACTTCCGTATGATGATGTATGATTTTTTTTTCTTTTTCCTCATTGTTGGTGTTAAGGGATTGTATTTGTCTAAAGGACTGTTCTCTTTTTGAAGTTATTTAGCATGTTGACATAGAGTTATTTCTAGTTATCTCTTATAACAGTTCTTTGATACCAGTTGAAATATCACTCTCACTTGGTGTTGACATAGCAAGCCCTCTATGTGAATCGGTGCTTTCTTCCTTTCTTTAGTCATTGAGGTAATATAAAGAAAGATCTTCCTCAGGTTGTAAGACTTAAAAATAAACATTTTCTATTGATTCATTGTGTTTAGTCCAAATATATACTATTTAAAAAGAAAAAAAATATTTTATTGAATTGAATACAAAGAAAAGAGACTGTGTGAGAGCATTATGAAACATTTTCAAAACTTTGAATGATATATTGTTTTCCTAACAGTGTTTCTTCAATTACTGACATTATAATGAGTGAACACATCTTAGGAGAAATGGCGTTCTTCTGGAAGCTTGCATTGCCCCTGTAATACACAGGAGGCATTTAATTGTGAAAAAACTTGAAGAAACCAGAGTTCTCATGAGGTCAAGCAATACTCAGTTTCTATTTGTCATGGGAAGCATAGTGCTCAATTCAAATTGTTATTATTCAAAATTAGTAAGGCATGTAATGACTTGACCTCCCTGTGAGAAAAACTTTACTAATGAAACTGTTTACTAGAATAAAAATATTTTATCCACATTCAAGCTTTTCTCTGATAAGCAGTTTTCAGCAGTTATTAACTTTTAAGAAATTTTTGGAAAATTCTTCAACCATCTTCACATCAACACTTGCAGACTCACTATTCATTACTTCAGCAATGTATAATGAATAATGATTTGGAATTATTCAAATCACCCATACCTCGAACTAAGCGCTGCACCATGACAGCTTGAGCAATTCATTTTAACATTAGAGAGAAACATTTGGCCTTGATCACAATCACCATGGTGCTTGAAGGGATACATTTCTATATTTGGAATTCAGTTCAATCTTTCCAAATTTCTTGGTATCTGAAATAAGCCTTTCTCAATTTTTATTTTTTTACATTCAGAGAATCAGTCATAGAATAGTACCTATTACATTTTCTTAAATTTGCAGTGATCATGGAAGTCAGCATGTTTCAGAAAAATAACCAGCAGGGATATTTTAGCTTTCTACTTTTATGGTATTTCAAATTTTTATTTTTAGAGAACTTCATACATGAATACTGTATTTACAGTATTTCCATGCCTTCCTCCACTGGTACCCATTTATCCTCTCAAGTTTAAGACCTTTTCTCCTATAACTATCATTGTTATGCCCTGAATACCCACCCCACATACATTACCTTCTAAGTCTATTTAATGTTGTTTAGCTACTTTGGATTGAAGAATTTATCAGAGTTCTTTCCTGAAGAATGCTGATTCTTTCCCTTTCGACAGTCATTGATTTCCTGTAGCTCTCATCTTGGGGTTGGAGCCTTCCTTATGAACTTCTCTTATCCATGTTGGTGTGCCTACTGACGTCATCATGTAAGTCTTTTTTTTTTTTTTAAACTTTCGGAAGCCATGTTCTTGGGATTTCATGGGTACAGTATCCGGAGTATGACTAGAAGATACTATCTTCAAGCAGTAGTCCTTGCCCTTTTCTATTTTAATCTGTTCAACTCATCTTCCTTCAAATGTTCCAGTCAAGACTAGGAACCCCACCATCACTTGTTCTCAGTGGTGGAATTCTGTGGTTGCTCCGGCTCTGTGTGAAGAAGCTTCTTTGATAAGTTATAATTCATGTTAGATTAGGAAAATAAGAGTAAAAAATTTCTTCTAGGGTCTATGGATGTCAGAGATCTGCTTCGGAGGATGAGGGAGTGTCCAGGTCCCAAAGAAGATGTTTGGAGTTGGTCAGGATGGTGGAGAAAGAGGAAAAGGACATGTCTAGTGGCCTTTAATGGAGGAAAGATTACACCCTTTATACTATATAGCTGCACGTAGGATTACACAGGAGACTAGGGGCATGTGAACTGGTGTGTGGCTTGAGACAAAGACTTGAGGAATCTAGCATTAGCCTTAACACTGGGCCCCAGCCATTATCAAGCAGTCACTTTCCTCAAGCTCCCAAGGGAATGGCCACCCTTATCCAAATGCTTGACCTTGAGAAAAGGACTTCTGGGGAGCAGACACTATATTATAATTTCTTCGTCTTTTTATACGGGTTAATTCCCCTCATAACACTCCTAAAAGGAAAAGTCCTGATATCTTACTATTTTCTCATTATATTGTACCATCTGATTTCTCCGTACTTATTAAATGAACGCTTGCCTTTGATGGCCTCATGCTTTGGATCTGAACGGTAGGCAGTTCATCCTTGGGATCAGTTGTGTCTTGTCAATCTCTAACATCACTTTTATTGGTGTAATTAGGAGGGCACAATGGAAATCCTGGTTCCTCGGTGGTGAGGATTTTTTTTTCAAAGAATTATTTTGTTTAGAGATGCTACCATTGCATACATTTTTTCCTATACCAAAGCCCACGCAAAGTTTCCCAAAGGGAAAGGCATTACTAATGAGAATAATTAAAAGTGAAAGTGAAAAGGTGCTGGAGAAGTGTGGTCTGAAGTGTTAACATGGTGGAACTTTGTCAAACAGCAATGATTACACTGCGGTCCACGCTATATGACCTCTTTAACCACAGGTTGTTGGCTAGGCTCCCAACAGTTGCAGCTTGTATTCCCTCCCATTGAGAGAGAGCCTAAGTACATTAGTAAAGTCACAGTTATCCTCAAGATAATATTGCCTCTGTTGCACAACCGGGAATATTCTGTAAAAGGCCGCTTATTATAGTTTGTTCATGCAGATCTACTCTATCTACAATGAAAGTACTATAAAATACAGTAAATGTAGAATGGATGGACAAAAGTGTAGTGGTCATCCATGTACCATATATTTCACACTTTGCTAATTTCAACCCTGTATTTAAAATTTAATCTTTCAATATAGCCTTTTACAGGCAAAATTCCTAAGAGAATTTTGTGCTAGTGGGTATTCTAATGAACAAGACAGCACCATATTTAGTCAGCTCCAGGAGATAAAATGCAATAAAGAAAAGTAGTTGACCTGCAGTGAAGGAGACTGCTGCTGGTGTAGCATGGCAAACTGCTTCATGATCAATTTGCAAAAGTTAGAATATATGCACTGTAAAATAATTGAAAGAGTATAAACAATTAAACTTATAACATTTTCAATTTTTATCATTTTCTGACTTCCATAATGTTTATATGACATTTACATACCATAACTACAGTAATATTTTCTATTATTAATTTTACTAAATTCATATATATATATATAATGACATTCTAATAAATAGTGGATAGTAGGAGAGAAATTCTGTCCATAAACTAATATAATTAAAAATATCCCTATTTTCTGAGATTTTTTATTTTGCTTTAATACATAATTGAATTAAAATCCTTCAGAAGGATTTGAAATATGTATCAGTTGACAACATTGTGACTTGTTTCACTGAATTACATTAACTAAGGACTTGTTTCAGTGACTGAAGGTCCCTAACTGCCAACTAAGAAGATTCTACAGCTAGGGATGAATCACAAGTTTCCTGAAGTAACTGACTGTAGTCAAATTATCATAGAAACAGGAAGAGATTTCTAACTGCATCATTATGTGAAGAAACAATAGAACTAAAAGGATCCTGAAATAACAATTACATGGAAACTGTATATCACCTACATAGATATTAACAATTTTATATAATTTACTGTATTAAAGTAATTTCTGAGAGTATGTGCATATAAAAGTGCAAATTATCTAGTTAATAACTGTGAATTTAATGTATACGTTAATTACAATTAAATTAATGATATGTATACATAAGGTAAGATGTATAGTAATTGAAATCAGACATATTAAGTTTGCATTGTGAATGTGATCATTAGGGATAAAGGGCAAACATATGTTCAACTTCAACCTGGACAACGAAGTTCCAGGCCAGCCTGAGCCACACACTGAGATCTTTTCTAAAAGAATTATGACAAACATATGAATAAAAGCACAATAAATAAAATTAACACAACATTGGCATTCCATATTACTCCATTGAGAAGAGTAGTCATGAATAAAACAAATACAACACATGCTGGAACATATGTGGACAAAAGAGACCTTTGAGAAAGGGCAGAATATATCTAGGTAGGAAATCCACGCAGACAGACAGGGAGAAAGAAGGCAGAGTAGTGGAGACCCCATTAGCTGCTGGAGGAATGAAATGCCAGAGTATTACTGGTAAGCCATGGGGCCCATGGCAATACAAATATTATTATAAATGGATTAATTCATATGTAGAGCTAACCGGTAAGAGCCTGAGCCACGCACTGAACAATTATAAATAATATTAAGCCTCTGAATGGTTCTTTTACGAGCAGCTGCAGGGACCAGTGAGTGGGATAGATACTGGTACACCATGATCAGGCAGGACAGAGAAAAATATCCAGCTACATATGATTGTGTCTTTCAATCACTTTCCCCATTTGAATTGTAGTTTTTGCTTTGATCTTCCTTGTTTTAATTCATTCACTAAGTAAACATTCTTTATTTGGAAACAATGAAGTAAAAATTACAAGGTTTTGAAAGGGAAAGTGTTCTGTGAAGGTTTGGGAAGTTGGGAAACAGTGGGGCATGGCTGAGTAGAGTTTTCTTTCATCAGGGTATGTACACAGAGCCGTTCTCACCCCCCCAAAAAAAAGGCCTTGTCCAAAACAATAATCCTCACTATTTTAACAAGTAAAAAATCTCTATGACTCTTTCTACATTTGCAAAGTAAAAATAAGTCTAAACAAACACCCTAGAACATTTTGTAGTTTTATTCAGCAAGGAATCATCCTGCTAGGCATGTTCAGAGGAAGAGCTGTGGCCATTTGGTGACAGGAAGAAAATGACAACAAATATACCCAGGGAAATGACTGCGTCAGGACCCTTTCCACACCCAGATGTGGTCATGCAAGCCCTACTACAGAAGATAGTAGATGCATATTGATGCAACCATTGATGCATAAAAATCATTCATTACTAACACCAGCCCTCTACCCATCAGCTCCTTCTCTGGAGTTGTTTAAGCATCATACTTTCCTGGCTGAATTCATGTTATCCTGTTCTTTCCTATCATAAAAGGCATATTTGAAAACTAGAAACTAATTGCATAATAAAATAATGCCTAATGAAATATTGACAGTGATTAATTTATTTTAAGAAAATTATCTGCTTAAAAATTATATAAAATATTTTGAGTCAATGGTTAAAATGACAATTCAATTTTAGACAAGAAAGAGTCAAATTAGAGTGTTACTCTTCTGGATATTTTCAAATATCTCTTGTCTTCTAGATGGATGACATAATGTTCTCTATGCTGCCAGTATCACAGAAATGACTACTCCTCTTTCTTCATAAATTTTGTGAGTATATGTGAAATCTAGAAGTATAAATGGTCTTTTAGTTAACCAGATGACATAATCATTCACACTTCTTTCTTTATGGTGAGATCATGTTTTGATTACTCCAGAAGTAATAGCTTCAAAATTGTAAGCTTTAATGGCTTCATTATTCAATGTGCAGTTTTAAATCATAAGTTGCACGTTTTTAAATGTACAGAGATGAAAATCGGTCAATCTTTTCTTTACCATGGCATTAGTTTTGATTACTACAGAATGTTACTATGGGTGGTTATAATTATATATGATGCATGTCCAAGCCCATTTAGGACATAACATCTTCCAGTTTGAGTAGCAAACCTTCATTTTAAATACTAAATATTTTAATATTGGGAAATTTTCTAGAGATGAGTTTCAGGCTCTATAAATTTCCAATTGCACTTCCTCTCTACTATCTATATACTCTACTGACAGCTGCTTTATGAAATTTTCATATAGAAATTTCTGTTATATTTAAAACATAGACATATGAGTAATAATAAAATGTATAGCTTTCCTTTGTCTTGTTAGAACAAAATGAATATAAATATTTTGTATAAGTTAAATGTGTGCTTTGATTCTTATAGCAATAGATATCAATTATAGCACAAAGCATTCTTCAAAAGAACAAAGTGGCCTCTCCCTGGCTATACTAAATCACCAACCACTCTACAAAGATCGGACAGACCCAAGTTCTGCGCCTGCAAGTTATTTTTCACTAACCCTAGCTGAGTCCCTAGACCGATTATCCAAAATACCCTACCAAGATAAATGGTGAAGAATTTGTAGCTTCAGTGTTTACAAAGATCCTCTTATAAGGCCATAGCATATAGTAAAAACAATAAAGGTTTTAGTAGTTAGGGCCCAATGGGAAGCTGGTCATTGAGGGATTGACTGCGAGGAAGATAGTCACCACCCCTTTTCTTTCCTTGCTTCCTGGGTACCATGAGTGAACAGGTATCCTCCAACAGTGCTGTACTCTCATACACAGTACCAATACAAGAGCAAAGCACAAGGACCATGGGAATATGATCTGAACTCCTGAACTTATAAACAGCAATGAGACTTTTCTGTTCATAAATTGATGTAGTTCGGTATTTGTTCCAATAACAGAAATTCCATCTAATAAATTCTTAGTTAATCTAGATGACTTGTTATTTTGGCTGCTGCTTTGTGCTATATAATATTAAAATAATTATTTTGCTATTTTTATTTGTTACACATTTACCTAAATATATTGCATTTTTACATGTAAGACAAGTGTAACATGAGGGCCTGCTTGTCTGGGTTTCTGTCCTCCTACCAGGTCCCACAGCCGGCAAGCCGCAAAGAAAATCACATAGAGATTTCCATAAGCTATAAAACTGATTGGCCCATTAGCTCAGGCTACTTAGTAGCTCTTGTAGCTTTTATTAACCCATTATTCTTATCTATGTTAGCCACGTGGCTTGGTACCTTTCTCAGCTGGGTATATTACATCTTGCATCTCGGTGGTCTGGGCAGGAATGGGCTTTCTCCTTCCTAGCATTTTATTGTTCTCCTTGCCCCACCTCTACTTCCTGTCTGGTTGACCCACCTATACTTCCT
>LOEQ01006060.1:69873-79923 GCA_001685075.1 Bramus lutescens
GTTTCTTTATTAACCAATGAAAGCAACACATAGACAGATAACCCTCCTACATCAAGTGTCCACGACATTGCTGGATGACAATGATATTTATATTATTTATATAATAGTATGATTCTGGCCATATTGCCAGCCCAAATAACAAACAATGCTATGTTTGTGGATATATTGTATCAATGATTTGCATGAAGAAATATAAATTCATTAATAGTTCAGTAATTGCTGTGGAATTTTTCAAAGACACTTATAGGTCTTTCTCATTCATTCACTTATTGATCCACCAAATAAATATTGTATACTCTCTTTTAAGAATTAGCTTAAATACTATATAAAGAAATATCTTGTAAACTGAAGCATGATTAATAAAAGCTCAGAAACTGGGGTTTAATCTGCAGATCTGAAAAGCAAAATAGCCAGCCACTAACTAGTTCTTACCTCAACCTCAGTCAGAAATGGCGATCTTGTCTCCCAGAATCTCAGAATGAGACTGTGTGTCTAGGGTTGGGATTAAAGGTGTGCACCACTGTGATTAAAAGCCACCTGATTTCTATGACAACTAGTGTGGCTACTGGGATTAAAGGTGTGTGTCATTGTGGCTACTGGGATTAAAGGTGTGTGTCATTGTGGCTACTGGGATTAAAAGTGTGTGTTAAAATAACCTGGTCTGTAAGGCTGACCAGTGGGATTATTTTACTCTCAGAAACCTTCAGGAAGTTTTTATTTATTACAATACAATAGAAATGACAGTATATTAAATGGCTCAAAATTCAAAGAAAAATAGACATAAAATAATGAATTTACTTTTTATTTCCTATAGTACTTTATGAAATGCCCAATTTAAAAGTATTTACCTATAAAATAACATATTCAATAAGATCAGTGTCATGTGACAGTGGTAATAAATGTCCTGTATTATATGTTCTTGTACTGGCTAGTTTTTAGGTTAACTTGACATAAACTAGAGTCATTTTGAAAAAGCAAACCTCAGCTGAGAAAACGTCTCATCTGACTGGCCTGTAGACAAATCTGAGGTGCATTATTTTGATTGGTGATTGATATGTTTGGACCCATCCCACATGGGAAGTGTCCAGCCATAGAAATATAAGAGGATGTAATTACAGGCTGAGGAAGCCTGAGGAGCAAGCCAGTAAGCAGCACTGTTCTATGCTTTCTGCTTCAGTTCTTGCCTCCAGGTACCTGTCCTACTTAAATTCCTGCCCTGACTTGCATAATGTTGGATGGTTACTTGGAAGTGTGAGAAAAAAAAAAACTCTTCCCATCACAAAATGCTTTAAGTAGTGGTGTTTATCTCAACAACAGAAACCCAAAGTAAGACAGACCCTTAAACCAGCTATAAGGCACTGTCGACAGCAGTGATTTTAATAGTACAGAATGTGAAGCCGAGTGACAGTGAGTGAGCAATGAAAATATGCACACAAGTAATGTTACATAGGCTGAGAAGGTTGTATTTATGAATATAGGCTAAAGAAAAAAAAAGTAAAAAGAGGTCATGGATAAAAGGAGAACAAAAAGGGGCTCATGGTGAGAGTTTTGAGGGATGGATGGGAAAGAGAACAATGTAATTATTTTATCATATTTAAAAAGTAAAAAAGTACTCATAAAGTCCAGATATAATCTATTTTAAATGTCTACTCCAGTAAAAGAACTGAAGTTTCAGAACTAAGTTCATGAAAGTCATTATTTTACTCTGAGAAATATGGAAGGGTATAAATTTACCTTTTGGGTATAGTTAATTGTTTTGACACATTTCTTATTACAGAAAATATCTAACTGAAACAATATAGCGACAAGTCCAAAACAAGTTGTCAGTTCACATTGTCTAATTCCTACTAATGCTTGAAATGCATTGTATGAAAAGAATCACCAAGTATAAATTTTAACATAAAAGAAAATTATTTTCTTTCATTTGTTGACAAGGCTTAACATGAAAAAACTCAGTTACTGAAAAGGAGACATTTAGAAAATTTTAACTTTATCTATGTGTATGCATTATATATTTTATGCATATTACATATTTAATGAACATTATTTCATACATATAAAAACACGGCAGCTCTAGACAGAATCCTCCACATCTCCCTCCAAACTTCATGTCTGATTATTTGCTTTTATAACCCACTGAGTCCAATTTGAGTTTCCTGTAAGCACACAGATAAAGTGGCATCCAGTATAACATTCACAGTCTATGAGAAGCATCACCTCTGAAGTTTCCCTCAGAGGCATTAACTTACAATGGCCCTAACTATGGGTAGAGCCACAAAGTATTTTTAATCTTCCATAATGATTATAATTATAAGCAAAACGTCTCTTGTAACATTTGCACAAAATCATCTCTTTGAGCCACTATTTTATTCAATCTGTCCTATGTAATTTAGTCTGTGTTGGTTCTCTCTCTTTATGTGTATTAAATACTATGTACAGACAAAACTTTGGCTAACTTTTTGAAACTGTTAGTATAAGCTAAATCTGGATTTCATAAGTTCTTTGCTAATGACAAGATCAAATTACATAGCAAGTAATTTTTTCCTTTTCATGTGGGTATATGTGTCTATTTTTTTAATTGATTTTTATTGAGCTCTACGTTTTTCTCTGCTCCCCTCCCTGCCTCTCCCCTCCCCTTCAACCCTCCCCTAAGGCCTCCATGTTCCCAATTTACTCAGGAAATCTTATCTACTTTCTGCTTTTCATGTAGATTAGATGATTATCTAAGTCTCTCTTAGTGTCCTCATTGTCTTCTAAGTTCTCTGGGATTGTGGTTTGTAGGCTGGTTTTTCTTGCTTTATGTTCAAAACCACCTATGAGTGAGTACATGTGATACTTGTCTTTCTATGTCTGGGTTACCTCACTCAAAATGATGTTTTCTAGCTCCACCCATTTTCCTTCAAAACTCAAGATGTTGTTACTTTTTTCTGCTGTGTAGTACTCCATTGTATAGATGTACCACATTTTCCTTATCCATTCTTCCATCGAAGGGCATTTAGGTTGCTTCCAGGTTCTGGCTACAGCCAGCTCAAATTACATAGCAAGATATTTTGAATGCTTTCTTTCTGACACTCAGCACATCATGGACTGCATGATTTTGTTCTCACTTCATTATCAATATATATGTCCTGGTCACTTTGGTTCATTGGAAATTCATAGGCAAGAGGAAATACAATACTGAATGAAAAGAGTACAAATATAAATTTTAAATGGGGAATTTAAATTCTCCTAGAATTGCAGAAAATTAAAGCACTACATATCAAAATCAAAGAGACTTATGAAGTCATTTCTAGGAAGAAAACCAAGTACCTACATCAAACATTTGAGAGATTTTGATTGACTACCTTAATACCGCATCTGCAACAAAGAAACATAAATTGTAAAATACACCAAAATAGGAGTGAAATTAATGAGAGAGAAATGGAAAATAAGAAAAATGTTAATGAACAAATTAAAAAATAATTGTGTCTTTAAAAAATTAACAAAATATATTAACCATTTTATTATATTCAGAAAATACCTTTGTGTGTGTGTGTGTGTGTGTGTGTGTGTGTTTGTGTGTGTCCTTTCATGATAAAGGTTCTGGAAAATATAGAGCACAATCAATACAACATATTAATACAATTAGTGCAATATCATATCAATATAATAAAAGCAATACAACAAGCTGATAGTCAGTGTAATTTAAAATAAATTGAAAATTAAAATCATGTGCACTAAATTAAGGAGCAAGATAACATGTCCATTCTCTATACTCCTGTTCAATATTATATTGATGCCTTGGGTAGAGGAAAATGGCATGCAAACAAGATAAATCAGACAAAATACCCTGATGTGCAGATTATTATCTAAAAAATCTAAGAGAAAAATCTTGCAGCTTATGATCACATTCATCAAAGTATTAGTATACAGACCACAGAGAAAATAAGTACCCTTTCTAATTGCCAAGGAAAAAAAAAACTAGAAACAATGAAACCAAGGAAAACTATCCATTTACAATACTCTGAAAAGGATGTTATGAAATAAATCTGAACAAGGAAGTGAGAAAGACTTGTTTAATGAAAACTTTAAGATGCTGAAGAAAGAACTTGAAGAAGATATTAGAAGATATACAGACCTCCTATGTTCATAATTAGTTATAATTAATAATGTGAAAATGGTCATACTTCCAAAAGCAACTTACAGGTTCAATATAAGTCTGATCAATATCCCTAAATAATTCTTTAGAGGTATTAATAAAAAAGGAGAACCATCAATATGTAAAAACACATAGAAATACAAAAGGCCCATGATAGGACAAAAAGTACTGAACACTAAAACCACACTGCTAGATGTATTACCAGCCCTAATTTTAAGTTATACTGCTGAGCTATAGCAATAAATTGTGCCTGCTACTGAACACAAATAGACACACTAAGTAGTGGAATTGAATTGAAGGTCAGGATAACAGTAGCCTAATTTCTGACAAAGAGATAGACTACACACTCTGGAGAAAAGGCAGTGTCTTCTACAAATGGTGATGTCTTATGTGGAGATCGACACACAGAAAAATTAAACTAAACCCTTGTCTTGTTTGTTGTGAAAAAAAAAAAAACAGCCAAATACAAATTGTTCAGGGAACTCTGCATAAGCTCTCATAGCTGAATGCAAAAGAGGAGGAACTTGCACAAACTAAGAATGGGAAAGAACTTTCTGAACATCACCTCAATGTAACATAGGTATCTTAAGATCAACAATTGACAAAGGGCCCTCTGTGAACCTGAAAAGCTTGTTTGTATCAAAGGACACCATCATTCAACTGAAAAAGCTTATGTAAAATGAAAATATCTTTGTCTACTATACAAAAAAAAACCAAAACAAAAATCTAAATACCAAAATAAATAATTAATTAATTAAATAAACAACCCACTTTGTTCATTGAATATAACAAAGTTCTCAACATTGAGACTATGTTCCAAAATCCAACTCAAGTGGCAGGGATAGTTCCTGATCCCACTGCTAAAAGCCCCACAGACAGACAAAGCTATTTAATTGTCACATACAGACAATGGGCCTAAAAGGATTCCCTCCAGGCTCCATAGATGTTATACCAGGGCCCATGAGCTTCCAGGATCTCAGACCATTTGTCTCTGTGATTACTCCCATCATGACCTTGATCGCCATGGCTCGCACCATCCCTCCTCCCTCTCTTCTACAGGAGTCTGGGAAATCAGCCCAGTGCTTGGCTGTGGATCTCTGCATCTGTTTCCATCAGATGGCTCTCTGATAAGGTGCGGATGTGAAGGGTGTAGAATGGGGGGAGGAGAGGAGGGCGGGGAAACTGGGATAAGGATATAAAATAAATGAAAATTTGTAATGAAAAAATGAAATGACAAATGGTTTTATAATAAAAATAGCATTCTCAAAAATTGCTTAAATAGAAATAATTAAATTTTTAAATGTTCAACATTTATATCCATCAGGGAAAAACAAGCCATGACTGCATTGGAATTTCAACTTTCTTAAACCAAAATATCTAAAATTAATAAGAAGTAAAATGATGGTAAGGATTTGGGGGAAAGAGAACACTTACTCAATGGTAGTTGTGTATGCAATCTGGTGTGTTCATTATATACATCAATGGTGAGGATCCTTTAAAGCCATATAATTCATATATAATATTCTTTAGCATGTAGCAGGACTGTATATACTAATACAGAAGTACCACTTATTTGTATTCGTTTCTCTTTCATTCACAGTAACTATAAAAGAAGTAGCCTAGATACCGATCAACTATAAATTAAGAAAATAAATGTGATAAAATTATACAATATAATTTTCAGTTCTAAAAAATGAAATTATGAAGCTTTTCAGTAAATAGATCTATCTGGACGTAATCATCTATGCAGGTAACCAGTACCTACAAAAAACAAACAATGTATTCTGGTTCATATGTAGATATTAACATTAATTCTTTATATACGTGTGTTTAAACCGGAGTACGCATAGAATTCAGGAAACCAGTAAGTTGCTATAGGTGTGGATTTCAAGGGAGTGGGGACAAAATGCAGGTAATATAAAGATGGGGCTGGTAATGATAGAACAGAGACGATAAGGACAGTGAGGCATGACATGGAAATACGGTAGTATGGGAAGAGATAACTAACAATATGGAACTCTGAAAATGCCATATGGCAACCTAACACTGTAGAATCTTTCTAAGGCATGCATATATACATATATAAGAGGGGTTGAAAAGTAGTTATCTTAAAATTAAGGAAAATGCCTCTCTCAGACAGCATATGCTATATGAAGCCAGTAATCTGGAAATAAAAGCTAAAAGCACAAGTTACCCTGTTATCTGGTCTGGGTTAATGTTATTTTCACAAGTTCCACAAAATGTCTTTAAAACCTCGAACATGGGCTGGTCATGTCTTTAATCCTAGCACTTGGGAGGCAGAGGCAAAAGGATCTCATGGAGTTCAAGGCCAGCCTGGTCTATATGAGCTAGTTCCAGAACAGCCAGAATTGTTCCACAGAGAAACACTGTCTTGAAAAATAAACACTCAAAACAAAACAAAACCAAAAGCAACAACAAAAAACCTTGAGTAGGAAAGGTGAGTGACATATAGAATGTCACAGACGTCACTCTGGTCCTGAGTATAGACAGACGGACAGGCTAAGCTCTGGGTTCTCTTCAGACTAGTAAGAAATCATACAGAATAAGCTAACATGATACCCATAAATTTTAAGACCTAAAAATATTCATTCAATACACCAGCAGTTGATAAGAAAAGAATAAATAACACATAAACAACCTAGACATGTTTTAAGACAGTTATTTTGGTGATTCTTCAAGTTTTATTGAGAGAGAATTCATTTCTCGTAATGTGAAAGTAACAGGAAAATATCTATAAGAACAAGAATTTACCACCGACCGGTTCAGGATTGGCAGAAATGCCATGGGTGTAATCAATTACTTATTGGATTTAAGACCTGTTCCACAAGATGAAACTTATACCTGATACCATTATTTGAATCAGTAACCTGTGGTTAGGTAGGTCATTGTTTTTAAGGGAGATATTTCTATTATAAGTCTGCTAAAAAGACAGAGTCAACGACAAAATTCAGCTTTTATGACTGAATATTTTATCCAGAGTTAATACATCTCTCAAGTGTCATTGAATAGACTTCTCTCTACAGTAGATGACAGTTAACACCGAGTGCCACAACTAGTCAAGATAGAGAGAATAAGAGACTGAGACTGAAGTGTGTTTATCCTCATATCACATCCTCCCTATCAAAGCTAAGAGACCATAGAGGAGTTAGAAAGATCGTAAGACCTAAGCTGATTAATGACTACAAAGAAACCTGTCTTCCAGACACAATAGGGCAGTTACATATGAACTCACAGTGACTACGTGTAGGAAGATTAGGCCTGCAAAGTTAAGAGATGAGCCAACCTGGAGTCTGAGGGCCTAGCAACAGGTGTTGTCAGAGGTCCCAATTTTGTCTAGCCAATGAGGGGTGACCATGAAATGTCAAAGGATCTGAAAGCAGCCTGGGTGTTGGAAGAAGGTCTATAAAACTCTCTCCATTGCTGAATAAATAACTCTGCTTTACCACTCACCTGATTCCAGAGTCTATACTGTTGGCTTGGCACCGTCTCACCTCCTCCCCCAGGGAAGCTGTTAGGACTCAGCTATAGCTATGATAGCACAAAACCTTCTCAAGTTTAAGCTGGATAAAATTTCCAGGATGGAAAGGGTAAAAACAAATAAATACCAGTTTCTAACTGAAAAGCTATTTGGAAATGTATAGGTGCCAGGATAAGGAGTTTATTTTCTTTAAGGAGATGAATCATGAAAAGTGTCCTATGTTCCAGTATTTGCCGCTACAGTCAAGAAGAGGACATGGGAAGAAATAATTGAACTGGTAAGGTTTAAAATGTGAAGAATCAGATTGGGGTTGAGGGTGGAAAAGGGATGAGGAGAGAAAATGCAGGGAGAGAGAGCTGAAATTGAGGAACATTAAGTGGGTAGGGGTGGAAACCTAACACTATGAAAACTCACTGGAATCTGATGGTGAAGCTAATGAGGATTCCTAAGTAATGAGAGATACAGAATTTGAACTGCCCACCCTTTGTAGCAAGGCAAGACTTCCAGTGATTAGAACGAGTTTCATTTGGTTGAAATATTGACCAAGGAATTCTGCTGGAGATTCCTAAACAGGTTGATGCTAGAACAGAGGGTTGCTCTCCAAAACTGTTCTCCAATTGAGAAGAAGATCCACACAATTCATTGAATGTAGAGAGGTCAAGCTGGTGCCTGCATGGAGCCTTCACCCTATGTTCTAGTCTGTTTGTCTCAAGAAGGTACTCTACAGTTATGAAAAGAGAAACCTGAACACCAACCCAGACACAAAACCCTCTACTTACACTCTGTCTTGTCTGTAATGTGTGTGTGTGTGAGTTGAATTTAACTTGAGGCCCATGCCCTAAGTTGCCTGGATGGCCAGGAACCCAAGACCAGATAGCCCTGAGACCTAGGGTAGAACCAAACATGACAGGTGAATAAACAAAGAAACAAAATACAATGAAATGATCCTTAATGATATTCTGCTACAATCATCAGTCTGTGTGTTGTCCAGTTGTCATATCCCAGTCTATTTCTCTTTAAATAATTATGCATACCTTTAATTCTAGCACTTTGGAGGCAGAAGCAGGCAGAACTCTGAGTTCAAGGCCAGACTGGTATGCAGAGCAATTTCCAAGACAGCCAGGACTACACAGAGAAATTCTGTCTCAAATAAATAGATAGATTATATATATGGATATATATAGAGAGAGGAATGAATTATGGTGATGATTACTTCTTTAGAAAATTTATGCAAGTGGGATATTAGTATATCCCACTTGCATTTAGCTGGTAGCATTAGACTTAATTCTATGAATTTATCTTCTGGGAGTTATTCAAAACAGATTTTCTCTCTTCTTCCTGAAGGCTGAATGGCAGACTATGGTACGTATACTCCATATTTCCTTCATCCATTCACCTTTTGTTGGACCTTTAAATTGTGTACATATGCCTTGTATTGTAAACAATGTGAAATGAACATAGGTCTGTTCCTCAATGCAGGACACTGTTTGGTTTTCTATATATCCTGAGAACGTAAATTGCTACATGTAGTAGATTTAGTTTTGAGGATGTTTAATTCTGTTTTCCATGTATTTTCTCACAAAATTCAGTAATTTCTTAAATTACCAGAAAATATTTTTTAAAAAAGTGATTGTTGTTTTGTCGACCCCTTCTTTTTGTATATAATGCTAACATGCTATATAGTTATTGTTAAACTATAAGCTTCTCTATTTTTAAATGTTTAAGCTAAAACATCAAGACAACGTGGTTCCCCTACAAAGTTCACAGGTTACTAGCAGAAAAGCAGAAGAGGGATGTTCAGGCAAGTATGTGAGTGTTCATGGAAAATATTAACTTCAATTATTTTTGTCTAATGAAAGCCAATTTCAAAAGGAAAATTGAACCTCTCGTAAGTTTTGTATTGAATAGGTTTCTAGTTGCTTTAAATAAAAAATACATTTTAGGACAATTGTATGCAAACTATAAATAAGAGGATTTTATTACGTCATCAGAGGCCAACCTGCACAAGGAGAGTCAAGAAGAACGCTAAAAAAGAAATCTCATACTAGCTCAGAAATGAGTACAATAAAAGGTTATTTATTTAGGGGTAGACTCACAGATCACAATCCTCTACTGGAACGAGGAACATCAGCTGAATCCTGCAGCCGGAAAAGAGATGCCAGACATACACTTTACATCAGCACATATAGTATAAGAGGCCACGCCCAAGTTTACGGGTAACTTAAAGACTACTGGCAGTAGGAATTCCCACCTCCCCTGTTTGTTTAAATAAGAAAGTTCTAAGCCTAATACAATGTTATATAGCATAAGAACAAATATCAGGTTTAAAAATTAGAATTACAAAAGCATAAACAATATTAAGCAAGAAACATGTGATAAATGTTTCAATAATTATCCTATCCTAATGAGTTTA
>LOEQ01006061.1:33347-43571 GCA_001685075.1 Bramus lutescens
AGAGAAGAGAAGAGAAGAGAAGAGAAGAGAAGAGAAGAGAAGAGAAGAGAAGAGAAGAGCTGCTTTTAACAGCCTCCCAGGCTGTCCTACAGGTACCTAAGTCACAATGGTCAAGCTCAACCAGGATATCCAGGAAAGCTCCAGCTCTCCAGACTGCCTGTTGGACACTTTGAAAGATGGGGGCGGGCTGCTATGGGCCTCTGGTAATCATCCACACCTGTTCTTTAAACATCTTCCCTCACCCCCTGCCCAGAGCAACACACTGCCCCATAGCAAAGAGGCAGAGAGGGGGCCAGGACTGCTTAGGATGGTGGCCTGGTGAATGTCACTCTTAGAGATTGCTCTGAGAGGTCACAACTCTTGTTCTGGGAGCAGGATTGGCCCTCGGCAAGGCTGGGAAATGGCTGACCTTTGTCTCTGAGGCCCTACAAGCTCCTTGTGTGTTTTTCCCTAAGCCACCACTCTCTGCTCTATCGCTCACTCAGACTCCAGGACGCCTCACAGGGCAATTTTGCTGCCAGGACTCCATCCCGGAATCCTAAATGAAACACCTCATGGTGAAAATTGCCTGCACAGTGCCAGAAGCCCCTGTGCAGCCCTGCAGAAGCCCCACGCGTCAGTCTTCAGACACTGTGGACTCTCAGCTCTCAAGAGTGTCAGTCTGATTCCGTCACCCACTCCTACCCAGATTCACACCCTCCCAGGATCCTGGATTCTTTGTCGAAGAGTTCCTTGGTGTGCTGCGGTATCATGGTCCCCTGTGTCTCTCACTAGGAAGGGTGTGTAAATGTCAATGTGAGGCGCTGCCCCAGGACTGTTGACTCAAACACCCTCAGGACAGGGGCAAGCCCTGTTTTCACAGACCCTCTGGGTGGTTCTGAAGTCAACTTCCATTTGAGAAACTCTGATCTTGGCAATCCCAGCCCACTAGCCAGACTCGGGTGCTTGCTCCTGCCCACCATGCATCCCAAGGTTTATCCCAAATATGGCAGAGATTTTACCAAACCTGTCCACCCTTTCCAGGATTCTATGGTTCTTTTACAAAAGAATAACAAAACCTAGGTTAAGTGATGGAGAACCCACTTGATGACTGAAGGGTGGTTTAAAAAGGTGGTGTCCTGTTGTAGGTACTTCCCGTCCTAATTCCAGCCATAGTGTCAATCTGCTCGGTCCTCAAGGCTTTGTGTTGAATTGACTTGATGCAGATTCCGGTCACTCCGGCAGAAGGGTGAATCTCCAAAGAGCACAGCCTGAAGAAAATTCCTTCATCTCTATGAACCAATCATTAAAAGGAAACCAGGGAGATGAGGATTTCAGAGAAGGAGTTCAAGGGGAGTGGTTGTGTTCAGTGCACAGTGCCTGCATTTGTGTGCTCAGCTAGCATGGGCAAAAGAGGAAAGGGGGCAGAAAGACCACATCACACCAAGGCAGGGCAGTCCTGCCCACTGTTGCTGGGGGAAACAGACACTGTTCGGTTGCTGCTCTTCAGACCCCCAAGACCTAAGAGGGGATTTAAGTGTGACTATACATTTTCCTCCTGGAGAGGCAGAGGGCAAGGAGGCCAGACAGGGCGGGGCTAAGGGACCATCAGGAGCCAGCACAGCTGCAAGTGATTAGGTGCTGCCTGCGAGGCAGCTGACAGGTAATAGAGCTTGGTAGAGTTACAGTTGGGAGAGCCTCAGAGACCTTTGCCCTGGGAGGTGTTCGGCAAGTCCCGGCTGCTGTATTTTTGACTTGGTGTCTGACAAGGCTGGGCAAGTTTCCACAGTGCATGCAAAATGCTTGCTTATTTCATGCATTCATCATCACACCTCTGGAGGAGGGGGCTGTTTCTATGAGCTTTGTGTTGCATGCTGAAGAAACACAGCTAGGCACAGTCTGTTATTCTCGGCTCGAGGAAACGTAACAAAGAAAGCTCCAGGTCCTCCTTTGTACTGGCACAGTGTGCCCTAGGACTTAGGTATACAGTACTGAAGAGTTGAGAGGAATGCCAGCAAAACAGAGTTTGTGTGTCCTCTTAGTGGTTTCGTGTGACCCCAGGAAGGAGGAGAGAGAAAATGCAGAGGCGTTTTGTGGCACTCTCCTCGATGCATGGCTTCCTCCAGCCAAGCACGCTTTGCAGCAACACAATCTGCATGCTGTTATCCCTCGGTTTCCAAGTCCTTGTATGTTACATTGGACCAGCCACCCTTGCTGTTAAATGTCAGTTAAAACCGAATGAATTTAACAGCTCTGACAAGTTTAAATTAGCTCCCACAGAGACTATAATTTGCTTCAAGCTCTTACCTGTTATGGATCACTAGTTCCCAAATGAGAATACTATGGGCACATTCTTCAAAAAAAAAAAATGTAACCAATTAGCACATGTTCATTGTAGAGAATCAGAAAATAAAGAAAATCAAAAGAAGGAAAATACAGCATAACTTGTCATCCATATCTGCCTATTTACATTTGTTATGAAACTTCAAAAAGACTCAGAATAAATGGCTCCCTGTGGTGCCTATTAGCATATCCAAGTGCACTTTGGCCTCCAGGCTCACTCAGTACTGGTGGCTTCTTTCAGCTCTTCTCACCCTGCCTCCAACCCAAAACTTCTCCAGCTCAGGGACTTCCCTCCCCCCAGCTTCTCATTCCTATATAACCTGCCATTTCATCCATGCCCTACCCACCCGACTCGCCTGCCCCCAACCTTGGTCTCCTCACTGCCTCACAGTGCTCAGCTTCATTCACGAAGCTTTTCTCTTACAGGCTCTCCAGGGTCCCCACTGCCTTCTACTATCCAACCTCCCCAGCTTCTGGTGCATCTACAGCTTGCCTTTTCCTACCTTGCTATTGGCTTTTCCAAGTCACCAAGAAATACTTACAATTTCCATTTGCTTGGACACTTTCTTGGCTTGCACAAATTGTCCCTTCTTCCCCCAAAGCCTTCTGACTGCCACTGTCAGCAGATCAGGAATCAGATACATTTTACACATAGGTGAAGTAATTAAAGAACAAATTCAATAAAGGTTACAAAAACTTTAAAGCTAAATTTAGGAACTTAAAATTAAGTTATACTAAAAACAATTATAAATATGTAAAATTCTCCTTTATGATTTGGAAATCATGGGCATTCTTTTTTTTTAAGTTTTTGAAAGCTGTAAAAAGACAGTGAAGAAGAGACATGACATCAGAAGAAATGGGCATCTTAACGTTTCTTAATGTTCCCTCCAACTCTCACAAGACATTGGACACCTCCATCTGTCTCACTGAGCCTCTCTCCTGGCTTTAGGAAACCAGGGTATGGACCATTTATGGTTTCAAGTTTCCTTCCAAAAGCTGACCAGTATTGTAAGTAACCTACTTTTAAATGTCTAACCCTATAAAAGCATCACCACTTCATTTGCTAGCGTCTCTTCTTATTAAAACAGTTTACTAATTGCACTGGACTCCTTTAAAGTATGGCTGTTAAATATGCTGATGTGTAGTGAGGAGGTCACTTGTTTTGTTCCTGGCTGTTTAGCCCCGAAATAATCCCACAGAAACCATATTAATGAAATCACTGCTTGGCCCATTAGCTCTAGCTTCTTAATGGCTAACTCTTAAATATTAATTTAACCCATTTCTATTAATCTGTGTATCACCACATGGCTGTGGCTTACCAGCTAAAGTTCTAGCATCTGTCTCCAGCGAGGCTACATGGCTTCTCTCTGATTCTGCTCTTCTTCCTCCCAGCATTCAGCTAGCTAAGTTCTGCCCTGCTGTATATCCAAAGCAGTTTCTTTATTCATTAATGGTAATCACAGCATACAGAGGGAATTCCCACATCACTGATGGACAGGGGCACCATAACTCTGAAAGCATTCCTTTGGTACTGGAGCACTAACATGTACAAGAATTGTCACTGCCACAAAGTTTCTGCGGTTGCCATTCCTCATGATAGAATTTCCAGGGCTGGGGCCCTTCCTACCTCTCGGTTTGTAACCATACCTGCACCTGTTCTCCAGGATGGCTGTCACATGCTCCCCAGCCACGAGGCATGTGCTTTTGTCCTCAACCAAGCATCTTTGAAGTCTTGCAGATGTGACCTCAGTGTAAAATGGGTTATAAGCCAGATGGCTTTATCAACTTGTGTTCTGTGCTTCTTCTGAGCACAAACTGATGGCTGCAGGTAGATCAGGTGAATGCATTTTCCAATTTCAAGGAGAATCTTTGCTGTCCGTGTATCTTCCTGTCGCTTAAATAAGAACCCCCTGGCCCTGATTTATGGATGGTGTGTGTACTTTTGAAAGTTCCCAGACTCTTTTCAGTCTGCCTCCTGCTCACCTTCAGGCAATTGTTGGATGCTGGTTCTTCTTGCAGGAGTCTGAACTCCTGTAGGACCTCAGTGGACTGCTAGAAGAACACAGATAGAACCTGGGAAACAGATGTGTCCAGCTGAGCCCACGAGACCAGTTCGGGGGTTGTATTAGTTCTCCAGAAATACTATAAACATGATATAGACAGATAGATGGGATTTATTATAGGAATTGATTCATGAGTATAGAGACCATAGATCCCATGATCTTCAAACTGGGACAGATGATGGCTCAATTCAGCCTAAGCCAGCGGACTGAGAACTTGGAGACCCAGTGGAATAAGAAGACCGTACAGCTGGCACTAGTCTCAGAGCCCAAAGACAAAAGAAGCAGGAGCTTTGTTGTCTGAGGGTTTTTAGGGGGAAAGAGAGTTCTCCCAGCCTCATCATTTTCTATCTCTGCCATTCCTGCAGATCCTGAATGCAGACAGTAATTCAAACATCAATCTCTTTTAGAAGCACCCACACCCCTCAAGCAATTGTTCCTCCCAGAATCTCTACCCCAACTGCCTTCCTGTCCACCTGTCCTTCCATTTCATAAGTCCAAAGGGCAAAACCCTTCCCCAGGGCACACCCTATACATCTGTCCCACCATTTAGAGGAGAGGGAATGGTCATACCCTTCTTTGTCCCCCCAACCCAGACTCAGAAGGGCACAGTGACATCAGCTGCTCCTTCCAGCTTGTCATCTCCACAGCTTTCTGAGCCCCACACACCTGTGAATTCTGGATTTATACTTTGGAGTTTCTTTTCATTCTGCATGTTCCAGGGAAAGCTATCTCTGGAGTAAATATAAAAGGAAAACCCTTTTTATAGGCAAGCGTTGTGGGAACACTGACTTTATAAAAAAGCCATCCAAAGGATTCCTGTAAAAACCTGGTTTCTTTCATATACTGGGCAGTAGAAAAAGTTTCTAATTGAACATGTTTAAAACCAATATTTCATTACTAAGCTTTCAGATTCCATTTCTACTTTTAATTTAAATTATATCATTGTGTTATAATAAGTCAAATGTTAATGGCTATAAACTCAAATTTGGCATTCATACATGTCTGGCACTGGTAGCTATTTAAAAACCTAGTTTTCCTGCTGATATTTTATCATATTTGCTTTCAACCTGACATTCAACCTTAATTATCCTCCTCTGTGGGCTTCATCTCATCTCTTTCATTTTCTTCTCCATTGAATAAAATTCATTGAGGGACTGTTATGCTGTGTTGGGGAAAAGTGTTTGATTCATTTGAAAGACCCAGGAAATTGGGGTGGAGTATAGAGGATGAACCAGGAGAAACTCAAAACTCTGATCTTTGGACCCTGAGACCCTAGAAACTGTCCTCAGGATGCTCTAACCTTCACTGTTGTGTTTCCTTGGCTCCACATAGGGTGGGACTGCTGTACAGTATGGAGCCTTGAGGAAAGTGATGGGCCACCTGACCTGGAGTCTTAGAGACAAGTCTTTGAGTAGAATGAGGTCCCTCTTGGAAAGCAAGCTCCCCTGGCACCTTAAGAACCGACCAGTGTGACACACAGCTTGGTAGTACATTTTTCCCGCAGAAAGGGAGGGGACCCACTCTTGATACTGTGCAGCCGCATAGCTTATAAAGCCATCACATGACTTCATCTCTGGCCTGAGAACAGAACATGACACAGAGCAGGACACACTAGCCAGCCAGGGCTAAGTCAGGGAGGGAGGGATGGGAAGCCCGGGGAAGCCTGGGGCTGGCTGCAGAACCCTACACTGCTAAGAGTGCAGTCACTTCCCACGAGTTAACAGTGTCTTGAACAAACACGGGAGAGACTGGTGTACAGGCAAGCACCCCAGGCTGGTGCCACAGATGTCAGGAATCCTTCATCTGGCTCATAAATAGTTGCTGGGCCTCCAAGGGGTGGGGATTCTTCTCATGTCTACGTTGGTTTTGAGTGTGTGTGAGCGTGTGTGTGTGTGTGTGTGTGTGTGTGTGTGTGTGTGTGCTTAATGGCATCTGAATAACAACAGAAAGCTGGAGAGATGTTCCTTTTCAGAACTGTAAAATTTCCCTGGCTTTTGGACGACTCATTTGGTGTTCATACAGGGTGTGAAATAGCCGGGAATGGGCTAGATCCTGTAAATGCTGTGGGTGGAGGGGTTTGGGCACTGAATAGCAATGAATAATAGCCTTGTAAGGTCAAGTGTTTTGTGTAATGACACGGGTTGCCAGAGAACATGTGCTTTGCCTACTTATGTTAACCGGGATGGTCAACCATTCACTTTTGGACATTACAATAGGTACACATATGTTTGAATTTTAATATCTTCATATTAAACTGCATTTTCTAAACACTAGGATAGTGGTTCTCAACTTTCTTAGTGCTGTGTGTGACCCTTTAATACAGTTCATCATGTTGTGGTGACATCTAACCATAAAATTATTTTCATTGCTACTTCATAACTGTAATTTTACCACTGCTGAGAATCGCAATGTGAATATCTGTGCTTTCTGATGGCATTAGGAGACCCCTGTGAAGATGTCCTTCCATCCCCTCCAAAGGGGCTGCGAACCACAAGTTGAGAACTGTTGCACTAGCACAACCTGTCACTTAAAGGCACTTTGTGAACCCTACTGCAGGGTGGACTCCGAAAAATAAACATTCACTTTTCCTATTAAAAAAAAATTCTACTTTGATAACAGGCAAAATTATTCATAAAATGCAGAAGTCAACAATGTCCTTAATAAATTCCTTTAATTGTTTTCCATATAACCATGTTTTTTGTTACAGTTTGTATTTAATATTTTTCAAGGACGTTTTTAAAGAACAAAGATTTCAAAGAGCAGCCTTTAAAGAATCTGTGCAGTAATTAGCAGTAGTAATTCTATCATTCCCAAAGCCTGAGCACAGATCCGGGAGGCCCCGCCCCCATCCCCAGCTCTGCTCCAGGCGTGCCTGTGCCTGCTCCTTTCTGTGTCTCTCCAGCTACAGACTTCTGTAAATAAAGGGCTGAAAATGCAGGCACGTCCCATCTCAGGCCAGATCTTCCTTACCTGTATGTGGTTAATCTGCTCTCACACGGGTGCCCTCAGTGCTGGTGAGATGCCATCAGGCTCCACTCCGTCCTCCGGTGGAGATTCAGTTATGTATGCTGAGACTGCCTCTGAGCTCAGGTCCGAATCTCCGATGCTGCAGATTGCAAAGACCTGGGAGAGAGGTGAAGGAGGGGTCATCGTCTCAGAATACTCTCACAGGTCTTTGCCCATATCAAGGTTAGACTGAATAACTAGGAATTAAGAATTCCTGTCACATACATTGTATTTTCAGAGACAAACAGGGGCCCAGAGAAGTGACAGAATTGATACCAATATCCACAGCTCTTTAAACACTTTGACCTCTGCCCTGTAGCGTGTACTTGTTCCACAGACACTTGCTGAGGACCTCCTATGAGCCAGGTACTTATCCGGTACCGCTGAGAAGGGAGCTCAGGCCTGGCTGTGTGAGGTTTTCCATTTGGCATGGACGGCTGTCTGAAACGACAGGCCAGTGCTCCTGGTTTGGCCTGCTGCCGCTTCACCTGCCATGGGCTATTTCTCTTCTTCTCTCGTCTAAATTCAAACTGGTACTTGTGTTTACATCAGGACCTTTTCCCTTCTCGTTATGATTACAGGGGATCATATATCACCCGTTGACACGTCACCCTTTACGTTGCAGCGGTGGCAGCCTCTGACGGCACACGAGCCTCGTCTTTTCAGGAATACAGAGCAGCTTGCATAAGGATGCAGGTGTTGATTCTGGCCATTGTGTAGATAAAGAGACCTTTTAAATACAGACTTCTAAGTGGTTGGCAGAGGACCCTGCAGGAGTGTCATATTGATCATGAAAGGGAAAGGACTCATAATGGCAACTGGGACAAAGAAGCAAAGGTTGAAGGGGTCGCGTAGTTGTTTGCAGTTGTTAGCTCCTTTCGTTTGCTTTGGTTGCCTAAACAGGGTGAAGCCAAAGCTGTATGCATATTTAGCTGCATTTCTGACTCAGCTGAGACCTTGAGCCTTGCTTTCCTCCTCCTTTCATCCCTTCTGTTACTTTGTGTTTTCTCACTGTGTTTAAGACTTCTTAAATCCCTGTTGGAACAAGACCAAATGCAGATTAGTCAAGGGATCAGCCTCCAGCTGTGGTCATCTGCCATCTTCTCTCTCAGCTGCCTGCCTTTTCTGTCCTCCTGCCATGGGTCTGTCACAGACTACCAGCTTCATCTGAATGGCTCTCCTGGTCCCTGCTCCTTGCTGGCGCACTGTAGAGGCAACCTTAGTTCTCTGTTCCTCCATCACAGAGAGTGCCTGTTCCTCCCTTATCCTTCCAACTACTTTGGGCCTCTTTGCCGTAATAGCTTCTCCCTGGCCCAAGCAGCTAATTACAGTATGATTCTTGACATTCCTGCTTTTCTGTCTCAGTGAGGTCTCACTTACTGTCAGACATGACATGCCCCTGGACGATAAGGATGATATGTTGCTTAATGTCACAAAGGGCTTTACACATAATTGAAGCTCAATGACAGTGGCTTCGCATGAGAACAGAAGGTATCTGATAGTGGTGATTTATATTGTCCTCCTAAAAGGTTTTGGAGAAAGCATTTTAAGAAGTCAACTGGATTTTTTTTCCATGTATGTGTGTGGTTTGCCTCCATGGATGTCTGTGTGCTGTGTGCATCCTGATCTTAAGAAGAGGGTATAGGATCCTCTGGGACTGTAATTGTAAACAATTGTAAGCTGCCATGTGGTGCTGGGAATCATACATTGGTCCTCTGAAGGATCAGCCAGTGCTCTTAATTGACAAGCCATCTCCCCAGCCACCAAAACCTACACATTTTGGGAAATGCACAATTATTCTGGGCAATAAACTCTATAGTTGCATAAGTCTGTGAAATTAACATGAACAAGACTCGAACTCAAATGTTGTGCTGTTGTTATTAACTTCAATGAAACAAGCTTTGTAAGTAGTAATGTAAATTCTGATTTTTTTGCATATGTTTTCTAAAATCTACATGATGGCTTGATTTTGAGATGTCTACCATAGGCTCATCTGCTGAATAGTTCACTAGTAGCACTATTCTGAGGGGGAGTGGTCATCTAGGGATGTCAGAGCAGGGGGGGGCATGTCATTAGGGTTGTATTTGGGAGATGATGTCTGGTCCTAAGCATCTTCCCCTCACCCATGCCGTACCCCTGCTTCCTCGCTGACAATAGGTGAATAATCTCTTCCACCAACATTCCTGTCCCTGGCCCCTGCCTCTCCGCCCTGGGATATTCTGACTAAACATGGGCGGAGTGACTATGGACTGAAACATTTGAAACCATGGATCAAGATCCTTCTTCCCTTTAAGTTGCTTTTCTCAGGTATTCATCCATGACTTCAAGTCTGACTACCACAATTAAAACCAGAGGAGTGGTGTGTTGCTGTGAGTTAGCCTGAGCTAGTGACTCTTAGGTGTTTTTAATGGCTTGTGAGAGGATTAGAGAGATATGAGCTAGAGAATTCTGTGAGCAGTTTAATGGTGAGAGTTTAGAAGACCAACATGTTGACAAAAATGTATATGTATAGGCTCATGAGATTTGAGATGGGAAAGGAAGACTCTCTTGGGACCTGGATGTTGTACTCTGCAAGGACTTCTTTATGTTTTTGCTGTACCCTGAGACTTTAAATGATGCTGAGTTTAAAGACAACCAAGTAACTATTCTGGCAGAGAGGAGACTGCAAGGCAGTTCAGCATTTAGGTGTGGTGTGGTCATTGATGGCTTCTTTTAGTCAGGTTTACAGTGAGAATTCGGAAGCCAAAGGCAGACTGTAAAGACTTGGAAAACTTGAGAGACTTTAAAAGTTTTGGCCTGAACAGACTGCGTGAAGTTGACCCTAAGGATGGTA